>JXCR01146778.1:270399-286053 GCA_002079205.1 Phalaenopsis hybrid cultivar | reverse complement strand
TATATATATATATATATATATATATATATATATATACTTAAGAGTATTTTTAAGAAAATTTTCTTTGTTTATTATATTTGTTTATGTGAAATATTGGATCTAAAAGTTTAGTACCTGATAATTCAGAATTAGAACATTAGAAAAATTCAAAAACAACAAAAAGAGATAAAAAAATTTAAACAAAATGGTGAATAACTTAGATAATCAAATAAATGAAAATCGACAAAGTTCTTTAAAAGATTATGTTAATCCTACAGCAGATGAGCTTCACTTAACTATTCAAAATGATAATGTTGCTAATTCATTTGAGCTTAAACCTGTTATTATCCAAATGATACAAAATAATCAGTTTGGAGGAACACCTACTAAAGATCCTAACTTACATCTTGCTAGTTTTCTTGAAATATTTGCTACTTTTAAATATGATGGAGTGTCTAATGATGTTGTTAGACTTAAACTTTTTCCTTTTCATTAAGGGATAAAGCTAAAGCTTGGTTAAATTCATTAGCATCTGGATCAATCAGAACTTGGGGAGAACTATCACAAAAATTTTTGACTAAATTTTTCCACCCTCAAAAACTGCTAAGCTTAGAAATGATATTACATCTTTTTGTCAGTTTGAAGGGAAATTGATATATGAAGCATGGGAAAGATTTAAAGATCTCCTTAGGAAATGTTCACACCATATTTTACCAGATTGGTTATTAATTCAATCTTTTTACAATGGATTAGTAGGATGACTTAGATCTATAATGGATGCTGCTGCAGGTGAATCATTAATGTCAAAACATTTTCAATGGCCCTCTGAACGAGTAAATCCTAAGAGAGTAGCTAGTATTCATGACTTTGATGTAATGTCTAGTTTAGCATCTCAAATTGCCGCTTTATTAAAAAAGATTGATCAAATTGGAGTGAACTATTCTCAAATACCACAAGTATTAAAAGAAAATTCACTAAGACAGATAACTGATACTCAATCACCTTATGAAACTTTGAATGTTATAAATAATCAAAATAATAATCCCTATTCCAATTATTATAACCTTAAATGGAAAAAATTCCTTAATTTTAGTTGGAATATTTATAACAATTCGGTGAATCCCTCAGAAAATTCAAACAACTAAGGAAATTCTAACTATCAACCTTATTATCCTCCTGAATTTAACTCTAACCCTAACCGACAAGTTAAGGAAAAGAAGTTAACGATGGAAGAAGTAATGTTGAACATGGGAAATCAAATACAAAGTCAAGGGGCTGCTATTAGAAATATTGAAAATCAATTAGGACATATTGCTAGTGCACTTAGTAACAGACCTTCAGGAATTCTTCTGAGTACTGTGGAAGTTAATCAAAAAGATCAAAATAAGGAGGAAATTAAAGTTATTCAATTACAAAGTAGAAAAGAAGTAGAAACAAGAATCCAAAGAGAAACTAAAGTTGAGGAGGAGAAGGAAGAGATTGAAAGCGATCATAATGAAAATGAATCAATACAAGTTCCTTTAGAAAAATCACTACCTCCATTTCCTCAAAGATTGAAGCAGAAGAACAAGGATAAACAACTTTCAAAATTTTTGGAAATTCTTAAGAAGTTAACGATAAATGCTCCTTTCATTGAGGCTTTGGAACAAATATAAAGTTATGTGAAATTTATGAAGAATATACTAAACAAGAAAAAGAAATTTTCTGATCATGAGACTGTTGCACTCAGTGAAGAGTGTAGAACTATTATTCAGAAAAAACTTCTTGAAAAGTTAAAAGAGCCTGATAGTTTTACTATACCTTGTGTTATTGGTGAAAAGTTGTTTTGGAAAAGCCTTATGTGATTTAGGAGTGAGTATCAATCTTATGCCTCTATCAATTTTTAAACTTTTAGATTTAGGAGAGATTTCCCCTACTACTGTAACTCCTTAGTTAGCTGATTGATCAATAACTTATCCTAAAGGAGTTATAGAAGATGTATTAGTGAAAGTGGATAAATTTATTTTTCCTGTAGACTTTATCGTATTAGATATAGAGGAAGATAAAGAGATTCCTATTATTTTAAAGAAACCATTTCTTACAATAGTGAGAGCTGTGATAGATGTACAAAAAGGAAAATTAATAATGAGAGTCAATGATCAAGAAGTAATATTTAATATTGCAAAAGCTATGAAATTTCCTGCAATGAAAAAGATAATGAATGTTTTAGGATGAAAGTTACTGATTATCTGAGTAATGAGCAATTTAAGGAAGTGTTCGAAGAAAAATTAAGGCAAGAAGAGTATTGTGAGAATGAAAATGAAATAAAAGAAGAGAACTTAGATTATGTTCAGAACAAATTTGAAACTTTAGATTTGTTAGAAAATGATAAAAAAAATCTTATTCCTCCAAGTATTAAACCACCTCAACTTGAACTGCAAGTATTACCTGCCCATTTAAAATATGTGTTTTTAGGAGATTCATCTACATTGCCTATTATTGTATCTTTTAATTTACTTGAAATTCAAGAACAAAAATTAATAGAAATGTTGAAAAGCTATAAAAAGGCTTTTGGATGGACTTTAGCATATATTGAAAGAATTAATCCCTCAATTTGTATGCACAGAATTCTATTAGATGAACATTATGAACCTAAAGTTGATCCTTAGAGGATATTAAACCCAATAATGAAAGAAGTTGTTAGAAAATAAATCTTAAAATGGTTAGATATTGGAATTATATATTCTATTTCAGATAGTGCTTGGGTAAGCCCAATTCTCTTTGTTCCAAAGAAAGAAGGAGTGACAGTTGAAGTAAATGAGAAAAATGAATTAATTCCAATACAATAAGTTACTGGTTCGTAAATTTGTATAGAATATAGAAAATTAAACATGGCCACCTAGAAAGGTCACTTTCCTTTACCCTTTCTAGACCAAGTGTTAGAAAGATTGGTTGGAAACAAATATTATTGCTTTCTAGATGGATATACTAAGTATCACCAAATTCTAATTGCTCCTGATGATCAAGAGAAAATAACATTTACAAGTCCTTACGGAACATTTGCTTTTTGTAGAATATCTTTTGGACTATGTAATGCACCTGCGACATTTCAAAGATGTATGATGTCAATTTTTATTAATTTAATTGAACATAGAATGGAAGTATTTATGGATGATTTTTCTATATTTGGTACTTTATTTGGAATATGTTTAAATAATTTAGAAAAATTTCTGGAATTATTTGAAAAATCAACCTAGAACTAAATTGACAAAAATGTCAATTTATAGTTGTCGGAGGAATTGTACTTGGGCATAAAATTTTTGAAAATGGCATGGAAGTAGATCCTATAAAAATTTAAGTTATTGAGAAATTACCACCTCCTATTACTGTTAGAGGAGTAAAAAGTTTTCTAGGATATGCTGGTTTCTACAGGCGTTATATAAAATTTTTTTTCATAAATAACTAAGCTATTATCCCAACTTTTAGAGAAAGATATAAAATTTGATTTGAATGAAGAATGCATAAAAGTATTTAAACTATTGAAAGAAAAATTAATCACTCCTTCTATAATTATTTCACCTGATTAGGAGAAACCATTTGAAATAATGTACGATGCTAGTGATTATGCTATTGGAGCTGTTTTAGGACAAAGGCACAACAAAGTTTTTAAAGTAATGTATTATGCCAGTAAAACTCTAAATGATGCTTAAATTAATTGCACTACTATTGAAAGAGAGTTATTATCTATAGTCTATGCCTTTGATAATTTTATACCTTACTTAATTGTAGTCAAATGTACAGTGTATACAGATCATTCTGCTGTCAAATATTTGATGCAAAAGAAGGATGTTAAATCAAGATTTATTAGATGGATACTTCTATTGTAAGAGTTTGATTTTACAATAGTTGATAGAAAGGGAAATGATAATCAAATAGTTGATCATTTGTCAAGACTAGAACAAGAAATATTAACTAATTTTGCAAATGAAATTTTGGAAACTTTCCCTGATAAGCAATTATATAACATTGATGTAATGAATATATCGTGGTATGCTAATATAGTAAATTATTTCGTGAGTTATATTCTACCATCAGATGTTAAAAATCAACAATTAAAGAAATTTATTTATGATTCAAAATTCTATTTTTAGGATGACCCATATTTATATAAACAGTGTAAAGATCTAATTTTTAGAAGGTGTGTGCCTTATGAAGCAACTCGATAAATAATTGAAAGATGTTATGATTCTAAATTTGGAGGACATTTTGGAACAAATAGAACTGCACATAAAATTTTTTGAGCTAGATTTTATTGGCCTACTCTATTTAGAGATATTAATGATTATATTAAAACATGCAATTAATGCAACGTGTAGGAAATATTTCTAGAAGAAATGAAATGCCTCTAAATTACACATTGGAAGTTGAAATTTTTGATGTGTGTGGATTAGATTTCATAGGATCATTTATGCCTTCATTTAGAAATTTATATATTACTTGTTGTTGATTATATGTCCAAATGTATTGAAGCAATTGTTGTACCTAAATGCGATGCTCAGAACGTTTCAAAATATTTACATAAAAATATTTTTACAAGATGTGGAATGTCAATAGTGATTATTACAGATGGAGTATCCCATTTTAGAAATAAAAAAATCGAGAAATTGATTAAAAAATATGATATTCTACATAGATTGTTTACAGCTTATCATCCCCAAACGAGCAGTCTAGCAGAGATATGAAATTGTGAAATAAAATGAATTTTAAAAAAAGTAGTAAATCCCTATAAATTGGCTTGGTCTGCTAGATTAGATATTGCATTATGAGCATACAGAATGGCTTATAAGACTGTTATTGGAATGTCCCCATATAGAGTTATTTTTGGAAAAACATGTCACTTACTAGTAGAATTGGAGCATAAAGCATTTTGAGCTATTAAGGAATTTAATTTTAATCTAAAGGATGATGTTGAGAAAATATTATTGCAACTCAATGAACTTGAGGAGATAAGAAATGAAGCAAATGATAATGCAAGAATCTATTAAGAGAAAAGGAAAATATGGCATGACCAGAAGATTATAAAAAAGAAATTTGAACCTGGACAAGAAGTTATATTATATAATACTAGATTGAGATTATTTCCAGAAAAAATGAAATCTAGATGGTTAGGACCATTTATGATGATTAAAGTCTATCATTATGGAACTGTAATTATTAAAGATCCTAAAATTAGAAAGATATTTAAAGTTAATGGGCATCGATTGAAACATTATTATGAAGGGCACATGTCGCAATTTAATGAAATTTTGATGTTGTGTTATCCTGATTAAACAATAGTATGCCGGGCTGACGACGTTAAACCAAGCGCTTTCTGGGAGACAACCCATATATATATATATATATATATATATATATATCTTACTATTTTGTTTAGTAACTGTTTTGTATTAGGAAATAATAATGTTATTGAATCCTACATAATTCTATATATCATAAAATAAGACAAATATTGTTATTGGAAGAAAATTTGGAATTAAATTGAACTAAAAAAAAGAAGCAACACAACATTGGCCACTGACGCCGATGGCGCCGGTCTACACGAGCCATGGTGCCGACAGCGCCATCTGGAGCACCGACAGTATCCCGAGTTGTTTCATGCATTTAGGACAAATTTGGCAGGCTTTGGCGAGATTTCACTCCTAAATAACTGCCAAGAGATGTTTTTAAAGGAGTGAAAACTACCTTGGACGACCAGAAACTTCCAAATTTTGAAATCTATGGCTTCCAATTCTAGAAATACTTCAAGGTATGGTGTTTTTAATAAAATAAAGTTGATCAGTCTTGACTGTGCAGAGATTATACGACAAAGTCATCACAAAGAAGAGACTTATCAAGGAGAGAGGCTTTGTCAATCATGGATTGAGTAATCCAAGTTTACAGATTGAGAAAATCATAGTACAGAGGCGTTGGAAAGTTCTATGCTACACAACTACTGCAGTTCTTGTACCAGTGGTAAAGGAATTCTATGTTAACTTACATGGAATTGCCCAAAAAGCCATCTTTGTTCGAGGTAAGGCTGTACCATTTACTCCGCCTTGAATTAATGATTTGTATATGATAAAAAAAATGTCAATCTGTCATTATACAAATTTTATCCCAACGAGAGATATGATGCAAGATGTACACCAATTTCTGATAGATAAAAATGATAATTGGGAAATCAGAGATGAGGGATACGTTAGTTTCTCCGCTTCACTGCTTAATTCAATATCCAAACAATGGCATTTCTTCATCTTTGCAAAATTATTCCCTACCATGAAGATTAGTAGAGTGACAAATGAAAGTGCAAATTTAAACTATTGCATTCAAATGGAAAAGCCCATTGATGTGGGATCAATTATTTTCAAATCTATTATGAGTATTATTATGAATGGGCCTACATATGGACTAGGGCATCCTTCTACAATTTTCTTACTTTACAGTCAATCTCAAGTGTCATACGAAAGATGGGAGAAAGTATTATTACCCTGGGAGCCCATGATTCCTATTGATGAAAATTATATTGGGAAAGGAAAAGAAGCATAGGATATTATCTTGGATCATTCATCATATGCTTCGACACCATTAATACGACATATTGTTGGAGGTTCAATAGTTTTGGAGAAAAAAATGAAGAAAATCAAAAGAGAACTTGAGAGTATTATGAATGCAATAGGAAATCTTAACTACCTTTTTGACCACTTCAATTGGTGGATGAAGGAGAACTTTGAACATACTGAAACAATTGAAGCAGGTTTGGTGCAGATGTTCAAGAAAAATGGATGGATCGATGAAAATTCTACTGATCAATTCTTGTACCAACCCTTCTACAATTTGTACATCCATTACCAGTCTATGGGAGATATTAAAGGAGGAGAAAGTACTGAAGATGAAGCAGAATAATTAAAGAAGTTGGACTCTCTACTAATTTAAAGTAATTATGTTTTTAATGTGATTGTGTTGTATTTACTTTGCTTTAGAACTCTTTTAACTTTAATTGTGTGTATAGTTTTGTGTCAGTGTTCTAGTGTTGCGGCTTGATTTCAACGTTGAATTATAACTTAGTTTGCTTTATGTATGGGTGAGTGTGATTAAAAATGTATGTTTGTAAAAATTTGGATTTTCATATATAAAAGTTAGTTTGGTGTTGTTTGTGAATTATTTGAGGATGAATATTAGTATTTAGAAAGACTAATTAGACTTTGGAGTGAATTGAAAGAAAATTGAAATTATGAAAACTAAAAATATGAGATTTTTTCCACTGGCGTCGATGGCGCCAGAATGGGCATCAACAGCGCCCTCGACCCAAAAGTGCTCATACCCCTTAAAATTTCTGTGATTTTCACAGTAAAAATACCATTTTTACCCCTTTGGTTTATGCACTTAGGGCTCACAAGTGCTTGGATTTGAGGCGATTTGAAGGCAAAAGAAGTTTTGGATTTCATCTTCTCTCGGTAAGAGCTACACTTTGAACTCAAAATTTTTTATTTTCATCAAGGATTTATCTTAAATTGCCAAGATCCAAAATTTTAAAATTTTTGAAAAGATTTTTGAGAAAATCCTTTTGTGAAGAACTCTTACTTAGGGCTGTCAAAAAAGCTTGTTGTTCGCGAACAACTTGTGTTCGGCTTGTTCGTTAAGTATACGAGTCGAACACAAACAAATAATTAAAGCTCGAATTATAAACGAGTCGAACACGAACATCTCTTTGTTCGCTCGTGTTCGGCTCGTTTTAGCTTGAAATAAAAAAATTACATATATTATTTATATAATAATATATTATATATATTTATGTCTAAGTTTAAATCATAACACCTCATGTGACATTGTGGTTAGTATCTTCTTTTGTATACACTTGATCCAGGTTAATCTCACACTTTACATCTATTTTTCTCAATTTAAGTTTAACGATCCAATTTTGAGCCGAACACGAGCTGAACACAAACAAAAATATTTAAATCAAACCAAACACAAACACGCTGTTCACGAGCCGATTTCAAACACGAGCCGATTTTGAACACGAGCTATTTCGAACGAGCCGAACGCGAGCAAAGCCTGAGCTCGCTCAAGCTCGACTTGTTTACAGCCCTACTCTTACTTAGTAGATTTAAGTTTAGAACATTCCACATTACGATTTTTAGAATTTTAGGAATTTATTTGGATTTTTAAAACTTTTATTAGATTATCATGGCACCGAGAATGAGCAAAGGAAAGAGGAAAGTAAATTTTTATGATCAAAAGTTTGTCAACTACAAGGCTAACATTTGTTTCAATATCTGCTTACAACTAAGAAAGTAATTATGGATCGAGCATTTAAAAATTTGGGTGGAGAAGTCGAAAGATTAATCATTGCTCGGCAGTGGGAGAATTTTTGGTACTTTACTGCCGAGGCTATTATTTGTTTAGTAATGGAATTCTATGCCAACTTTAAGGGAACTTCTGAGGACTACGTTTTTGTGTAAGGAAAAATGGTGGAATTTACTCCAAGAAGAATTAATGAATATTATCAGTTAGATGATGTATATAGCTGTCAGTACAAATCATTTTCTGCTACAAATGAGGCCTTAAATTAATTTATTTCTTTTCTTACTGATGGAAGAGGAGCTTGGAAGGTGAAGAATAATGTTAAGGTAAACTTCCCTCTTTCTATGTTAAATGTAGTATCTAAAGCTTGGCATTACTATATATCTGCTAGAATGATACCAACAAATCACCATAACGAGGTTACAAAGGATAGAGCCATCCTAAACTTCTGTATCCAACAGATGAGAAGGATAGATGTAGGCTCTATTATTTATAGAAACACTCGTTCTATTACTTTGGGTGAGACTACTGGTGGATTAGCACACCTTGCCCTTATCTTCACACTATGTGAACAGGTAGAAGTTGATTTTGGAATGAATTAGGAGAGGATTGAACCTTTAAAATCTTTTGGGCCTGTAAATATTAAAACTTATAAATCTCATGTTGGATGGAGATCTGGAAGTAAGAGTAAGGATATTCCTTCTACTTCTAGTACCCCTACTCTTTAGGGACTTATGGAGCAACTGATGATCCAATAGGTATATATCTTGAGGAAGGAGAACAAAATGTAAAATATGGAGGCCAAGTAGAAGTTTGAGTATGATGTTGCTTATGATGATGCGATGGTTAGATACATGAGGGTGACCACTCAATTCAGTTTCCTAGTCACCCTGTCTTTACCCAATATCAGTAGCAAAACTTTAATGTAGAAGAAGAAGATGATGATGATGATTGGTAATGTTTTAGTTTGATTTTTTATTTAGTTTATAGTTGGTTGTACTTTATTTTTATTATTTTTTTGTTTTTAGAGTGTGATACTTTATTTTAGATGTTATGTTGTATTGTGAACAATAGGATTGTAAAACTATTTTTATAGTGGAAATCATTTTAGTACTTTGTTGAATGTATTTGTAGTAAATTCTTTCTCATGCAAATTTTTATAGTATTATGTGTTATTTAATGTTTTAAGTCTTGTAACTTTTCATATTAGCACCTGCAATATTTCAGAGTTAAATTTCAATATCAGAACCTTCAACGGGTAAGTCTTTTCGTTATATATTAAATGTTTTCTTTCACCCTATATGTATTAAGTCTTTCATGCAAAATCTTTTAAGATTTTAAGTTTGGGGGGAAAGAAAAAAATTCCTTTTTAAAGAAAGAAACTTAATTTTATTTGTTCCCAATTAGCTATATTTTCAAAAAAAAATTAAATTTAACATGACCTTTGATATTGGAGGGTTAGATAACTATATTTGTGTTTCTAAATATATAGTAAACTTAAGTAAAAATTTTCAATAATAAAGATTAATTTTAGAGATTAAGATATTTGGTATGAGAAAATAAGACTATGTTTTTCTATTATAAGTAAGGGAGTTTGTATTTTGGAAATATTAAAAATCTTAGATATTCATGTAAGAAGAAAAGAATAAAACTTTATGAAAATTTTTTAAAGCTAATATAAATTTATAAAATGAAGGAATGTGAAAGATTTTTAACTTTAAGAAAAGGATAGTAAAGTTCAAAATCATTAAAGGCTATCCATATATAGTAATCCTCACATAAAAAAAGAGAAGAAAAAAAGAAAAAGGATTGAAAATGATCCTAAATGAAAAGAAAAAAAAAGAAAAAAAAGAAGAAGAAAAAGTAGAAAAAGATCTGAGGAGATGCCTAATAAAAAATTGGCTTCACTTGAATCAACTTAAAGAAGAAGGCTTGGCTACTTTCTCTAAACTTATATTTAAGTATTAGCATATTTAATAATAAAGTTTCATGACGTTCTTTTTCATATGGATATTCTAAGTGGTTTTAAAATAACAATTTACAATTTTCCTTGAAAAGAATAGAGAATCAGAAATCTTAGAATTGACTGATAGAAATTCTTATCCCTTTAGTATTAAGTGGAGTTATTTTACATTTTTCTTAAGGTTATGATATTGTATTTAGTAGACTAAAATATGGAAATCTAAGAGTTAAATTATTTGTCGTGAGTCATATTTTTATATAGTAAAGGAGTTATTTGAGGACAAGTAACATTTAAGTTTGGGGGATTTTGATACACCAAAAAATATCCATATTTAGGCCTATATTTTATACTCATTTTTGGTGATATTGAGCTTTAAAGGAAGGTATTTTTCATATTTTATTGTAGGTTGTTGATTTTTAGGACTTGAAGCAAAAAAGAAGCAAAAAGGATGGAATTTGGAGTCAAAATGATGTTTTCAAAGAAATACTCAGCGCCGACGACGCCATGATGGATGCCGACGGTGCAGACTTATAGAACTGAGGCCAGAATAAACTCAGCATTGACTGCGTCAGGAGCAACACTTACTGTGCCATTTAATAGAGAGCATTGAATTAATTTATGGGCCACTGGCGCCGACAGTGCCAATGTAAGTGCAAGACCTATTTCTAAAAGATTCAACAAATTTGGACATTTTTTGAAGAGTTTTTGGATGCACCTACTAGAAAACTGACATTAGGCTCTATTTAGGGCAAAAATTGATCAGAAAACTCTCTCTTCCACTCCAACCACAAACCACTAAAAGCCCATTAGTCATTTATTTCTTTAGAGTTTTGAGTTTTTGTGGTGAGTTTAAGTGTGAATTCTTTTCTAAGAGTTGTTAGAGAGGGAGAGAAGTGAGAGATTTCTTCTTTCTACATCTTCTAACAGAGAATCAAGAGTATTGTAAAGAGAGAGAGATTTCAAGAAAGGCTACATGGGATTTGCTTTGAGAAATTGTTTCAGATAAGTGCTAGTTTATTATTGTTGTATGAACTTTCTTTTATATATAAAATTTGTGTTTTGTTGTATCTTTCTTATGATGTTTGAGTAGTTTCCTTTATCTTTCTCCCTACTTTTGGATATGGTGAAATGAAGAGATAATTTGGATGTGTTAATTTTAAAATATAAAATAAATTGTGATAGTTTTTCAACTCCGTTCTTAATTTACTTTTTGATATGGCCAATTGAAATGTTAAAATATGTTGTGAAATATATGATCCGAGAAATGGATTATGAGTTCTACAACAGAGTGAGAATCATATTTAATTCCATGGAGGAGTATTTCATTCATGGAATTAAGTGCAAATAAATATGGAAATATACATTGTTGAGCTTAGAATTGGAGATTTTAGGGTGACAGACTAAAATCCCCAATTTGGTCTTAGTGTTTAAGAACTAAAGTAAGCGTTAGCCTTCAGGGGAAGGGAAGTGGGAGCTCTGGAGTGAGAGTCAGTATCCTCCCAGCCTAACCTCAGATTTAGGGACTAAACCTAAGATTAGCCAATGTTTCTCTATAACATTGAATCAGCGTAGAGAATTAAAATTGCTCCTATTTTGCACAATACATATTTAAACCATTTATCTCATCTCATTTTACCAAAAACTCATTGTAGTAGGAAAGATGCTTTTTCATATTAGTTAACTTCATCACATAAACATATTTTGGAAGTTAATGTTTAAATTTTGCATTTCAGCTTTGCTAGTTGTTAATAATTTAGTTTTGATAGTACATCAAATATTTAAAATTAGTGATAGTGATTTTATTTTATTGCTGGGAATTTTCTAGTTAATTTATCACATCAAATTTAAACCTTCCTCGTGAGATTGATATTTAGGGCTTAAATAGAAAGTCCTGTATTACTTGATAACTATATGTATACTTACATGGAATCCCTACATAAATTGCTTAAATTTTTTATTCATAAAATAACACATCATGTTTTTGGCACCATTGAAAAGCAGAGTCAAATTTATATATTTTTCACAACTATATCATCAGGATCACACCCCATAGTTATCTGTGTGTTTGTTTTTATTATTATGTTGTTGTGTGTAAATTAGAAAATTTTGGTAATATTTTGACCATATAATGAGTTAGTGATTATTCTAAGACCATAAAAGATGTCTTAGACAAGTTAGAATGAATGTTTGGATGTTAAGTTGACATGTGCTAAATTGAGCATTGACGCTTAAGCGCCAAAATTTTGTGCTTAAGTGTGACAGTTAAAAAACATGTGTAAATTTGGTTTCTAGAAGTTCTAACCGTAAATTGGTTGGCTTGAATGTGTAAGAGCAGTTCAAAGACATGCCTAGGAGTTATAAGAGAGGTTTACAGCCTATAAATAGAGGGGTATGAGTATAAATCTCACAACATTTTCATTTAACCCTTAAATTCTAAGTGAAAAGAGAGAATTTTGAAAAATGTCTTCTTGGGAGAGTGATTTGAAGAGGAAGGAGGAAGTAATGAGAAAGAATTTTATTAGTTAGAGTGCGCAAGAAATGTATAACGGTTTCCTAACCGTTAGTATCAAAGGAATAGTGGAGAAAATCACAAGAATTGAGGCCAGCGTGGCTTCAAATGCATCAAAAGTGATGTAAGTTAATGCACATCTGGATCATTTGGGATGGCAAGTAAAGATGCAGTTTAGCCATACCAGTTTTATAGAATAAGCAGACAAGGCTATGTATCTGAAAAATAAGTGGATTGAAGAAGATTAAACCAGATTTATTAATCATCGTCCATTCTTTCAGATATATATACCAAATGCTGAAGGAGAGACTAACGAAAGGCCAAAATTTGTTCCATCAACTAGAGAGTGGAATTAAGTTTGTGATTTTGTGTTTATTTGTTTTGTGTTTGTTTATGTTAAGTGTGTTTAATGTGTGTTTTAATGTTATGAAAGTCTAGTTTTGTGTTAGGAATTTTCTCATTCAAAACTATTTAGATTGAGAATTTATGTATTCAAAAGTGTTTGTAATCATTTGTTAATTAATATAAGGGTTTTGTTTGTGTGAAATTTTATGTTATGAATCGAATTAACCAAGATTGGTGAAACTTGAGTAAGAGAAGAAATAAGAGGAAGAAAATAGTATATACAGTGTTTTGACACCAAAGAGGTGGTTGACTTAGGCTAGGAGTGCATTTCACTTATATGGAAAAAATCAAAATTTGTCCACTGGCACCTAAGCGCCAAAACCCGTGATTAAGTGCTGCCTAAACAGATAGACTGGCGCCTAAGCACTGAACTCTTCGAGCTTACGCGTCGGTTCACAAAAACCAGTTTGCTAATGGTTTTAAGTGAATTTTTGGTCCAAAAAACTCCATTTTTTTCTCCTTCACTTGCTTCTTCCTTGGTTTTTCGTGATTTTTAGGCTAGGGCATCACCTATTTTAAAGATTTGTTTGTAGATTTAAGCCAAAATTGTTAGATTTGATCTTCTTGAGGTGAGAGCTTCACTTCAATGCAAAAATTTTCATTTTCACCATGTGTTTTGAGCACATTCATGAGATAACCAAAAATCACTCTTCATGGTGAAAATTTTGGAATATTTGATGGAAAATGCATAGATTTGTTAGTTTAAGCTTTTAGAAGTTGAATTTAGTGATTCAGAGTTGATTATGGAATTTTTTTTGAATTTTATACAAATTTTTAGAAAATGGAACCGATAATGAAAACAGGTAAGGATATAGCTCTGTTCAATTTGAGTAAATTTGTTAGTTTGAGAGCCTAGGACAGGTATAGTGATGCATTGCATACAAGAAAACTGATTCTTGAGCGATGTTTTAAAAGTCCAAGAGGATCTATTGAACAGTTGATTGTTAGCTTACAGTGGGAGCAGTTCTGTTATTTTTCCGTTGTCGTCGTGATTTCAGTTGTATGAGAGTTCTATGGTAATCTCTCGGAGGCTGATGAAGGAGTCATAATGAGGGGGAAAATAGTACAATTTTCTCCTAAGGTAATAAATCTGTCTTACCATTTGCCTCCTAGTACTTTGTGTTTTTATGCAAACTATAGTCCTACTGAGGAGGACCTAGATGAGATTATATCATCTTTAACCACTGGGAAAGGATTATGAAAGATTAAAAATCAAAAAGAGTAAATTTTTCTGCCTCACAGTTGGATGCTAATGCAAATGCATGACATTATTTTATTTCTACTCATCTACTACCTACAAATCATTTGAGTGAAGTGACTCGAGAGAGAGAGAAACTTTGAACTACTATATTCAGCAGTCCAAGCCTATTGATATTTAAGGATTGATTTATGGATTTATTACCAGTTCTGTCATTGTTGCTACTACCGCAGGTTTGGGATTTGCATCCTTGATCTTTTCATTATGTGAGGAGGCTAGTGTTAGATTTGATAGCTAGGAGAAGATCTTATAGCCATTGAAGCCTATTACCAGTGTAAATGTAAAGACTTATTCACATCATTCTATTTTTGGTTGGAAGGGTGGATTCTTCAGTAGTTCTGTTGCCTCTACTTCACGAGCCTCTACTTTACATGCTTCTACATTACGGGGTCAAACTTCTTATTCTGAGTCTCAGACTGAGTTATTACAAAAAATTTTAGATAATGTAAATCACATTATAGATACGATATTAAACTCAGAGCATATGGATGGGTATATGAGAAGAAGAAGTGATTGTGAGGAGGAATATAACACAGCTATGGAGCATCTCAATAGAGGTAACCAAGATGTAGTATTTCCTCAGTACCCTATATATTCACCATATGAGCCTACAACTACTTGGCGGAGTGGTGATAGTGATGAGGAAGATGATGCTTAGTTGGATTTGTAGTATTTGTTGTTTTTGTTTGTGTTATTATGAACTGTGGATGGTACAGGTATTCTGTACTTATTTATTTGTGAGTTCAGTTGAGAGTATTGAGACTGCTATTTTTTGTTATGTTAGTACAACTTCTGTGATGCATTTGTATTTGAGTTTTGTTAGAATGTTTTAGTGGTAGTAATTATGTTAATTGTGTTTTTTTTGTGTATTTAGTTAGTGTTTGTTGAACTTAATTTTGTAATCTTAAAAAGGTTTACAATTTAGCTAACTTGTTACATTAAGCTGCATTTTTAAAATTTTCAATTTACTGCAAGTTATTTTTTCTTTATGTTGCAAACATGTTTATTTGCTAGTATGTTTATTTGCTTTTCAGTTATACTCCACTGCATAGAAGTCTTATGAATATCTATATGTTAAATAATTAAAAAAAAATTGATCAAATTAAATTTCTACTCCTATTTCTAATTTTTGTACTTGCATATTTTGGATATGAAAATTCCTACAAGCATGTTATAGTTAGTTTTCATTCCTGCTTATTTTTATATGATGCTAAATGT
>JXCR01146778.1:223250-270351 GCA_002079205.1 Phalaenopsis hybrid cultivar | reverse complement strand
GGGGGGGGGGGGGATGGAAATTTTAAAGAAACTTAAAAGTTTATTTGTTCTCAAATGTATTTCAAATAAATTTGATTTTGATTTGAAAAACAATTATGTATATGAAGTTATATTAGGAAAGTAAAATTTTGATTTTCGAAATGAGTAAGAGAATTTAGTTAAAATTTACAGTGATGAAGAAAAAGTTGAAGTTAAAAATTTTTAGAGTGGAAAATGCTAAATATGGTGTAACTATCTTTAGTAAGAAAAATTGTAATTTTGAAAAATTTAGAAATTTAGACCTTTTATTTTCAAAACATAAAATTTTTTTATTGAAATTAATTTTCAAAGCTATTATTATGTTTTTTAAGTAAAAGAAAATTATCAACTTTTTTCTTTAGAAAAGAAGGAGTGGAATTCAAAACCTTTAAGGTCTATCCAGATATAGTAATCCTTGTCTGAAAAAGAAAAAGAAAAAGAAAAAGAAAAGAAAAGAAAAGGGAGGAGAAACTTAAAGATTAGTGTCTAATCAAAAATTGGTTTCACACCAGTTCTTTTTAAAGTATAAGACTTGAGAAATTCTTAAGCTTAAGGATGTAATATAATAAATAAAAGTATGCTTAATAAAAATTTTTTAAGTGGAGATAATAAAATGCCTAAATTCTATATTTGGAAAATCTACAAAATTTCTGAATTAGATAAGAACTCATATTTTCATATTTCTTAACATTAAAAATTTCTAAACTTAAGGTTGGTCTCATTTACTAATATTTTTTATAAATTGGACTATTATATTTCTAAATCTAAACTTTGGTAACTCTTAAAGAAACTCATATACATTATCTACTTATGTTGGTTTTTAAAGATTGAAAAGTCACTCGAGGACAATTAACATCTTAAGTTTGGGGGATTTTGATACAACTAAAATATATAGTGTTTTTATACACATTTTTATACTTATTTTTTGAGATATTGCACTTTAATGAAAGGTATTTGTGTATTTTTTTTTGTAGGTACAATCAAATAGATGAAAATGCTAAAAGGAGTGAAAATGGTCAATTTTTGAGCAAAAACGAAGAAATGTACAAAAATGAATTGGGGCGCCTAAGAGTCAGATGATCAGCGCCTACGCGCTAGATGATCCTCACCTAAGTGTCAAGAACCTCACACTTAAGCACCAAAGTTGGTTACCTGAAGAAATATTTAATTAGAGTGGAATTTTGGAGAGGTGTTTGAAGCAACCCTTGATAAAAATGGGGAATTAGCCCATGGACATGAAAATTCATTCAATTGGCTTATGAGGAGGCAACTTCTAGAAGATTCGTTCAATGAAGACACCTTTTTGAAGAGACACCAAGGCACCCCTTGCATTTTTATAAGAAAAGACTTAGATGTTTCAAGAAAAGGGGCCCGCAACCATCCACCAAATTTTACCATCGCTGCTGCCGCCGGCCACCTTTATTTTATTTTATTTAATTTTGAGTATTAGTTTGTGTTGTGGGAGAAGGAAGAGAATTCAAAAGAACTTCAAGGTATTTGGTGGAGAGAATTTGAGATAAGTGTTTGTCTTTGTGACTACACTTGGTTTTTAATTTAGATTTCATGTTTTTGTGCTTGATTTCTACTTTTAAACTCATGTGTGGTTGTGTTTTCTCCATGAATTCTAAGCAATTTTCTTTATCTTTTTCCTTAAAATGATAAGTGATTAAAAGTTTAAAGGAAGTTGTGTGAAGTATTATTCTTCAATGTTGGAAGAATTTGTGATGATTTAAGACCTTACACTTCATTTACTTCTTGATTTGGCCAATAAAGATGTTAAAACCTGTTGTGAGAACATGTAAGATCCAAGATGGTATTTTCTCAGTCAAAAAATGGTTGGAATCACATATTGATTTCATGAATGAGAATGTAGTACATGGGGTTGAGTACAAATAAATAGGGAAGTATATTTTCAAGGGTGTAGAATTAGAGGATTTTAAAATGACAGGCTAAAGCCCCTAATTTGATTTATAATTTTAAGTTTTGATACAAGATATGACAAGCTAAAGCACCTATTTTGATTTATAACTTTAAGTTTTTATACAAGATGTTAGCTCTCAGATGGAGAGAGAAGAGGGAACTCCAAAGTGAGAGCTAGTATCTTCCCTGCCTAGCCGGTCTTCAAGACTATTAAAAGTATAGATTAGCCATTGTACTTTATAGCATCTCTAGTAAGGGTAAAGAATATTATTGCTCCTATTTGGCATGACACATTTTGCTTACTTTCACAACTGAATTTATATATTTATCACTAATTTATGATAAGGAAAAAAGATAATTTATTTATATTGCCTTCATCTTGCAAGTATTTTAATTAAGTTAATTAGTTGCTCACTTTATTTTCAATTTTTAAAAATCAGAAAAAGAATCAAACTTTCATTTCTATTATAGCATCTTAAGTTTGAGTAAGAATATATAGTGCTAAGTATTTTGTTATTTAAATTCAATCCTCCCTGTGGATTTGATATTCGGGACATAATCAGAAATTTCTATATTACTTGATAACGATACGTATACTTTCGTAGTATCCCATATTGAAATATTATAACTGCATTCTTATTTGCTTCATAGTGAAAAATTTACCTAACCTTTGCTTTGTATCAAGTTTTTGGTGTTGTTACAAATTAAGAATAACTATTAATGAAATTAATCATATAATCACATGTATCGCATTTTACATCTATGTATATAAAAAATTAGGATCACATAACAAGATACCTTAACTTTGCAGAAAATAGTACAAGGAACTCTTTGAGGTTAATCTTCTCTGATTCTCAAGGAGGATTTGATTTTGCCTGCTAGCTACATCGCTAAATATAAGGAATCTAAAATCAAGTTAAGAACTGACTTTAATGAACTTGAGGTAATACTAAATGCCTCTCTTATGATCATCTGGAAGACAAAACCTCTTGTAGTTGTGCCACCAGTAACCTTTGATTTGACCTTCAATCGAGACTTCCTTCCTCTAAATACTTCACTAAAGAAAATTTTAAAAAAATAAATTTTCTAACCTCAAGAAAACTTTGAAATTCAATGTTATCAATCTAATTGGGGAAGAAATTGACATGAAAGACTAATATAACTATTGCGCTTGGGAATAAGATTGAAGATTGCCTTATCTTCAAGGATTGGTTGGAACATAAAGTTAAGGGTTTTATCAAAATAATTTCAGCTCATGAATTTGTTCCTGTCAACCCTTGCAAAGGTTAAGATCGGTGGGAGAATTCATCTAAGAAAATAATCAACAAGATGAAAGTTGTTTCAAATGCAATACCAATTTCAAAAAAGTTCTCACCTTCAATAAAAGAAAAAGAAAAGAAAGACCAAAATGATTTTGAGAAGAATAGAGGTCACGGTAGCATAGGGGCTATTGTTCTTTTTGTACCTTCCACTTCTTTTACTCCTACTTTCACATGAGAAACTAGACTGGTTTTCAAAGATTAGGGAGAGAAATTCCTTGACCCATTGATGTTGTATGGCTTTTTCCTTGTTCCACTAGGGACATTTAATGAAAAAACTTTCAAATTCGCCTACATCTTGGCTATTTGTGATTGAAATTTTTGAAAACACCCAATTCAATTTTGAACCTGTGAACAATTTTCAAATTGTACACAATCTTGATGGGTCTGACAATGAAAATAATGACATTAATAATGATGTTAATCTTGACAATGAAAGTGAGGACAAACATATTACATTAAAATTACAAGAAGCATCTATTTCTATCAAAATAGAAATTTCTGACTCAGAAACAAAAGAGTCAGACACAATGCTCCTAGAAGAACTTTCAAGTTCTAAAAATAGAACATGAAGAAATAATCAAATTAAATCTGTAAAGTGGTAGAGTTCTACCTTCAAGAATGTCTACATAAAAAGAGAAACAGATGGTTGTACATGAAAAATTTTGATAAGTCTTATAACAATGTGGTCTACAACATTTTAGCCCATCTGAGGAAACTAACAAAGAAATTAATATATGATGCCCTTGCTTTCTCTAATAAAATGATAGATTCATTAATAAAAGCCCTTTTGGATCCCAAAATTTGCCTAGCTCAAATCACCGGTACTTCCTTAGACAAGGCTCATTCATTGAAAGAACTAACTAAAGTCACCTTCATCGATGATGATCTACTATTGGGAATGACTAAAGATAACTGCACACTCTACATTTTAGTGAGATTGACAATGTTATGCTTTCAAGGGTACACATTGACCCCAGTGCTTCAATCAACATTATGAACTTGAGAACACTGACTTATTTGGATGTTGATGCCCATAAAATAATAATAAATAAGATGATGCTATGTCATTTCAACCAACAAGGAGAATGAGCCATGGGGTAAATCAAAACACTCCTAAAAATCGATGACCTAATGACCACAAAAAAATTCCATGTCATAAAATCAAAAATATTCCTCAATGCTTTGTTTGGTCATCCATGGCTTCATGAACATAAGATGTTCCCATCATCACTGTGCTAATGCATTAAATACTTGCATGAAGTGCAAGAATGTTGTATTAAAGGTGATTTACAACCATTTTCAATACACGAAATCAACAGACAAGTAGATGCTGCATACTATACCTCATTGAAAAAGACAATTTTCTCCAAGGAAGTGTTAATTAATGCAGAAGAAAAGGAAAAAAATAAGAAAATAGACAGAGAGGATGATGAAGACTAAAAGAAAATCATGAAGTACTATGCTACTACTCAACAAAAGGGTAATGACTCCCACAATACTCCCATTCAAGATCGAGGTTGGAGGCGAGGATGAAGAGGACAAAATTCAATTGTTGAAATGAAGAAACCCTTGAAAATAAACATATGCTTAGACTCAAGTTCTAAGGAAGATAAATAAGAAAAGAAAAACAATGTTGGCTATCCAAAAAAAAGCCACAATTCAAAATATCCCTCGAATTTGAAAAAAAATAAACAATGTGAGTCCATGTATGAACAAATCAATCACTATGTATAGACTATGACCTAACTGCGATTTCTTCAAATAAAATTGAGACACTAGTGATCAAATATTATAATACAATGAAGGTATTTAATCTATTAAGTTCCAACTTGGTTCCTCTTCTAATTTGGAAACAGATGTAAAATTAGAAGAAGAAAATTTCTTGAAATCAATGAAACTTCCTATTGAATGTTATTATCTTTATGTTCAAACACTTGTTCAACGTGTGATGCGGCGGTTTTTGTGTATGCGCTTTAAATATCTTTCAATACTACAACATACCCACGATAATACAATTAGTAAATATGCAGATCAATTACAGTAAAAATTACTTCAATATAAATAGTTTTATATTTTAAAACCTTTAAGCTATCAAACCTAATAATAAAGGGCTCTAATAGAGTCCTAAGTATCAATCGCACATGGTGTTGGAAATTCTTATGGTTATAATGTAAAACACAATATTCAAACTATAAAAACTTAAGTACAAAAAATAAATCTAAATTAAATTTAATGTATGCTAAATGAAATGCAGTTAAAATAACTAAGTTAACTAAGCTATATTCTAAACTTCAAAGTTAAACTTACTAAGACTAAACAAAGTTTTGTAATGAATAGTTCAAATGTAAGAAAGCATCATTCCCCTTTACAATGAGTTTATGGATTGTGAAGTAACTAAAATTATTTTAAATAATATATAAAAATGTATTGCGCAAAATAAGAGCAATCTTTTTTTTTACCCTATGAGAGTGCATAAAGAACCTTGACTAATCTAGAGTTTGGTCCCAAAATCCATGGCTAGGTTTAGAGGATACTGGCTCCAACTCTAGAGCTCCCACTTCTCCCTCTCCTGAGGGCTAACAATCTCGCTTTAGTTTCCAAGCAACTGGACCAAATTGAGGATTTTAGTCTGTCCCCCTAAAATCTCCAATTCTGCTTCCATCAAAATATATTTCCCTATTTATTTGCACTAAACCCTATGGACTACATTCTCACCCAAGATATTGAATGTGACACTTACCTTGTTGTAGAAAGCATAGCCCTATTGACCTCACATTTGGTGAGGTCTAGATTCTTCCTTAGAAAGCCAGGATCTAGCCATAATAATTTCATATTGACTATTCCTAGAGGTCTAGTGATGAAACCTTCACCAATATAAATTTTAAATGCTTCTTAGCTCTTCTTGGAGTTCCACATGTTGATTCTAACCCTTAGCATCTAGTAAGTGGAGGCAACATGGGGGAGCTCAAGATGAGTTCCTATAGCACTGTTGGCCTTAGAGTTAGCCCTGGGTGGTGTGGTCTTGGTCAGTTCTACACATACACACAAATGAATCTTTCACATTGACTCACAACCTAAAACCTAAACCAAATTTGTTTAATATACTCCCCTACTCTGTTGGAAACTCATCTGGGTGGTCCCCTAGACCCTTAGCCCTAGGTTAGGGTTTGGCTATGACCAACACATGGAGGATCCAAAATGAGATTCCCATGGTCTCATGATACCATAAGTGTTATTTTATGATTACCATCTTCAATTGATGTCAATTTTGTCAAATTCCTAATTCTTACCCTTTTAGGCCCAAACTTCACCAAACTGCCAAATTACCCCTGAAACCCTAATTTTCTCAAATTGATCCAAAACTCTCAATTTTATCCAAAAATCATTTCAAACCATTTGAAACCACTCAAATTACCCAAAACAACCAAAATTTTCCAAAAGACCCCAAATCCCCAAAATTACCAAAAATGCCAAATTACCAAAATGCCCTTCAACCGCAAAATTTCAAAAATTTCTCAAAATCTCTAAAATCACTCCAAATATCTCCAAGAGTCCCAATTTTACCAAATTGGCCAATTTTGATCAAAATTCCCAAATTGTCACTAAATGCCTATACTCTTCAAATCTCCCCCAATTTCCACCAAATTGAATTTCATCTCACCCAATTTCAATTCTAAATCAAGATTCATCATGTCCCAACCAATTTCAAGCAAAATTGGATTTCAATTGAAGTCAATTTTAAGCTGAAATTCCAAGTCCAATGCAAATGCCCAAATTGGCCTAACCGCAAAATTTCACAAAATTGAACATTCCAACCCCTTCAATTCCATCCAATTCACTTCCTAGACCCTTGATGACATTCCCAAAGACTGATTTGATCCATCAATTGGACTCAAACCTAACCCAAAACCAACCCAAACCAAAACCCCCAATTTTGCCAAATTTCACCAAATTGAACCCTATAACCATTTAATCATCAACCTAATTGACTTCCAAACACTTCATGAAAATATCCTAGACCAAATTGACCATTCAATTAAGGCTAATTTGAACCCTATCCAAGCCCAAATCCAAATACAAGCCAAATACCATGTCTTAAGCCCAAACCCTAAACCCACTTGAAGCAATGTTGGCATCAATTTTTTATGTAACAAGTGTAGGGTGTCCACCTACATGGCTCGGAATAGTTTATGGCCCGTCCGTAATATCCGATAGTTTAGACACCCACCCAGGAGCTTTCAACATATGTTGAGGGGCACGTAGCCAGGGTCATTCTGATGAGCTTTGGCTTTCGCTTAGGTGAAGGAGGATTGACATTTTACTCGACAGACGACTCTGATCGTGTCGTCAAATATTATTCACCGTGTCACACACAAAATTGGCTCAAATTGGTCTAATCACTAGCAAAGTTGTACAGATGACCCTGGACGGCCAAATGGACTGCACCAACTTGTCTGGAACATTGATTTTAGCCAGGAAGGACATCCACATCGTTCCGAGGACATGCCCGAGCTGAAATGTGGGAGAAATATTATAATATTAATAATAATGATATTATTATTATATTATAATATTATAATATTCTCCTATTATCCCTCACACGTACAGCCCACACCTTATTGCTCCCAGCTGAAACCTATCGCACGCGCAAAACCCCACCACCATCTTCTGAGTTCTTGAAACTCCACCTCGTGATCCCCCTCCTCGGCGGCGACCAGAGCTGCCACCGACCTTCTCCTCACCGGCGAAGCCCATCGCCAGACCTCCTCCAGCTGCTAGTGGTGTTCCCCTTGCGGAAAAAGCCAACCTTCTCTCCTTCTTCCTCTCTCATTGGAGGTTCCCTTTCAGATCTCCCTCCATGCTGGCGACCTCTCCCGCTAGCTCCTCCTCACGTGGCCCTCCTTCTCCCTTTCTTGGTCAGCCGCATACCTCAGTCTCGCCCCTGTCGGACAACTCTGTCGGTGCGTTTCTTGGCTGCCGAAGCTGCCGACCTTGTCAAGTTTTCCTTTACTACCAGGCTCCTCCATCTGTAACTCGCCTACACCATTTTTAGGAGATCTTCATTCTTTTGGTCGGTCATTTTTTGACCTCTCAACCTCGCCAGCCACACCTAGCCTACCTATCTCCTCGTCAGCGTTGATTTCATGACAGATCAACCACGTTCCAGCATGCAACTCCAGATTTTTTGCATTTCTTCTTGTTTTGCTCGTTCTGGTTGTGTGATACTGGCGCATCAACTCTGCCACTTCATTTCCTCACATTTCTAGTGACCAAAAACCTCGTTGGAGTGTCCTACCATCGACGGACAATGACAAAATAATAGCTTGAAGAAGCGTGGATGTCTTTTCCATTGCGAGGAAAGCTTCACCTCTTTCATCGTCGTCGAGCGATCCTCTCTCACAAAGGTACCTTTTTTTGGGTCGCATAATTTTATATGCTAAATTATTTATTTTTGGTACTTCGCATACCTTACTGACTCCTGCCCTCATTAGGTCTTTTTGTTGTTCTATGCACATTCTACAAGAAGCACTAGAGCACGGACAGAATGTCGACGGCTTGGAGCAAGCAAAGAAAACGTGTCTGCAACCATCATGGTGGTGGGATTCCCTATCTCCTATCCAGCCTTAGGAATAGTGGAGTCTAGGCCATGTGGTTTTGATTGCCAACTCGGGGTGCGTGAGCCGGCGTGGGTTGGCTCGTCAATGTACCTGCATGATGGATCATTGGATTTCCTAGAGCTAGCCTTTAGGTTAGGATTTCCCGTGCATAGCCAACACCCTCCATAGAGCCGAGTGTGTCCCCTTTGTTATGAGCTTTAGCACAATTCCTGATGGGTTGGAGTCCCTCACTCCCCTTGCTTTGGTTTCCCCAGCTTTACTTGGAAAAGCTGGGAGGTCAAACTTGGAAAAATGAGATAAGATTTGTAGTTGGCTCGCTTTAAAAAGTCTGGAGGAGTTCACAAAATGAGAAAAGCTTTGTTGTTATTTCATTTCGTGACACCTTGGAGAGTTTACCCCTCAGAGATCCATGGATAAACTCCCCATATTTCCTCACCAAAGCAAGAGGCAGTGGTGTTGCACATCTAAGGGTCTAAACCTTAGGCCTCTCGAGTGAGGTTTGTTAGCAACAGCTCGGTTTGCTGCCTGCATGTTGGTTGGTTGCATATTGCATTTTTCCTTGGTGCATGTTGCATTTCAGTTTACTTCGACCGGCCGCCCCGGCCCAATGAGAATTTCACTTAGCTCCAATTGGCCGCCCCTGGCCCGGTGAGCCTCTCACTTCACTTCGAGCGGCCTCCCCGGCTTAGCAAGCATCTTACTTTGCTCCAATCGACCACCCCGGCCCAGCGAGCATTTCACTTTCCTCCGATCGGCCGCCCCGACCCAGGGAACATCTTACTTCGCTCAGACCGGCCACCCTAGCCCAATGAGCATCTCACTTTAGCTCGATCGGCCGCTCTGGCCCGGTAGACTGATCACTTTGGTCCAACCGGCCACCACGGTCCGATTGACCGATCACTTGCATGTTTATCCTTCTCTCTACTTTGAGATATGGTTTTGTGAAGAATTGATTTTGTTTTACAAAGTTTTAAATATCAAAATTTTGTGATGATCTGAACTCCAATCTTCATTTAATTTTCAATCTGGCTAATTGAAATGTTAAAATGTGTTGAGAAACATATGATCCGAAAGGGCTATGATTTATATAACATGGTGAGCGTCACATTCAATTTCATTGGTGAGGATGTTATCCATGGGGATGAGTGCAAATAAATAGGGAAATATACTTAGTCAAATCAAAATTGGAGATTTTAATGTGACCTATTAAAATCCCTAATTTGGTCCAATTGATTGAAAACTAATGCAAGATTATTAGCCCTCAGATGAGGGAGTAGTGGGAGCTCTGTAGTAAGAGTGTATCCTCCCAGCCTAACCACGGAATTAAGGACCAAACTTTTGATTAGTCAATGTTATTTACGCACTTGAAAGAGGGNATATATATATATATAAAAGGAGCATTATACGGCTCACTACATGTTGAATATCAAAAGTGTTTCAAGGTTACTAAAGGAGGGGTTCTCAGACAAAGGGAGGGAGCCCAATCCTCAAAAGTTTCCAAAAAGTTAAAAATGAAAGAAAAAAAAACAAAAGTAGCAAACAAAAAAGCACTAAATCTCTTTAAGTGGCCTTGGTTTGACTCTGAGGTGGGGAATCTTCAGCTTGTCACCGTGAAGTAGGAGGCTAAGGGGGGTAGGAGGTGTTGTATCAACAGAAATAGAGTTAGCAAAGGTTCCTTATCTTGCAAGCTGGTTGGCTGGTTGGTTACCCTCTCTGTAGATGAAGGACATATGGATTGTGAGACTTTTGTAGAGATTACCAATTTTTTTCTTCCAATGCATATGGTGCCATGAGGATGGCTTATCAGAGATCAGCAAAGAGATAAGCTGTGAAGAGTCAACCTCAATCCAGACTTTCTGCCAAGATGCCTTATTTGCAAAAGTAAGGGCCCAGTAGATAGCAATAAGCTCAGCTTCAAGGGCATCAATTGCCATAGTGGGAGCATGGAAGAAAAGTAGACAATTACTGGTGGAGTTTCTAAACACCCCTCCCACCCCTGCACCCCATTTAGAGAAGTTAGCATCAATGTTTATTTTCATTGTTAGAGTATCAGGAGGGTTCCAAGTGACAGTATCAATTCTGTTATGATTGATAGTGTTACTGGTCTGGGCCATATTTAAGCTAGGGCAGTTCTTAAGCTGAGAAATTTTGTTTAGATGGGCAACACAGTTTTTGGTTACCTTGTTGTTTTGGATACTCTTATCATCATGTTTGTTGTTGTTCCTACCCATCTACAAGAACCAAGCCACAATGAAGGGGATAGACTCCTATTGTGTACTTCTCCAGCTATGCCAACCAGCATAGAGACTAGTCCAGTCCTTGTCCAAAAGGTCCTTCTTTATCCCATAAAGGAGCTCTTTCCACACTTCTTGAGCAAATTTACATTTGAAAAATAGGTGATGAGTGTTCTCCTCACTTTTTAGACAAAGACAACATCTATAGGGTCCTCTTAAACCTTTGAGTTTGAGAATATCATCAGTGGGCAGTAGGTTGTTGAAAAATATCCAGCAAAAGAAAGTAATGGAGGGGGATAGGAATCTGTTCCAGATGGCCTCACCCCAATTCACCTTCTCCCAGAGATTTAACTTGACATAAATTGCTTTGGTCAGGCTTTGGTTAGTGTAACTTTGCCAAATGATCTTATCCTTACCGTCTTTAGCAAACACAATTCCATTGACTAGAGATAAATGAGGCTCATGAATGAGAGATTGGAGCTTAGAAACATCCCAGAAGTCACTGACTAGGGGCTGAGGGTTAAAATCTGGAGAGGGGGTCCCAATCCAGCTTTAGGACACCAGTTGTCAAGCCAAAAGTTCACTTTAACATTCCCCAAATCCCAAATGTACATGTTTTCAGCTTGCTCTCTGAATTTCAGCATGTTTGTCCAAATTTTGGAGTCTCCCAGCTTTTTAGTGATAAGGGAGGGGTGTTTGCCCTTGCAATACTTACCATACATGAATTTTGCCCACAAGGAAGTTTGTTCTCTGAATTTAATCCACATCTTGCACAAATTAATATTTACAACTTGTTGGAGCCCCCTGAACCCCAGCCCACCAGCTGAAATGGTTTGGCAACCTTCTGCCAAGAAGCCCAGTGTAACTTCTTTCTTTAACAAGCCCATAAAAATTTGTTAAAAACTCTCTCCAACTAGATTTGGGTGCTTTTCTTGAGGTAGTTGGTTTGAAGGATATAAGAGGGGAAGGTTGTCAGGATACTTTTCGGAAGAGTGATCCTTCCCTCATTAGACAAGAAGGAATGACCAATTGGATAGAGTTCTCTGAATTTTCTGTAGGATCTCATCAAATTGGGTCAACTTTGATCTTCCCCTAATGAGTTGAACTCACAAATACCTTACAGGTTCCCTAGCAGTAGAGAAGCCTGTGTAATTGGAGATCCAGTGCTTGGTATTGGGAGAAGTCCTCTTGTTAAATATAAGTTGGCACTTAGTGGGACAGAATTCCATTCCAGATTGTTTCTGAAAATGTTGTATGCATTTATAAACCTTCTTCACAGCTAGCTTATGAACATTGGAGAATATCATTATATCATCAGCATACATGAGATGTGAGATAGCTAAATTGGATCTATGGTGAAATCTGGAATATTGATTGTTGAGAATGTTCCTGTCAAGCATTCTAGAAAAGTAATCCATGGCAATAATAAAGATAGTGGGAGAAAGTGGATCACCTTGCTTTAGTCCTCTAGAAGCAGTGAAAGCCCTCTGGAGTTGGCCATTGATAAGGATGGAGTGGTTATTATTGGTAAGCCATCTTTGAATAAGATTTCTGAATTCAGGCTGAAATCCTCTAGCTGTGAGCATACCCAAAATAAAGCTCCAGTCAATGGTATCATGGGCCTTCTTTTAATGTCTAATTTGTATATGAGGTTTCCTCCTTTCCTGATTTTATCAAGATACAAAGTGAGTTCCTGTGCCAATAGCACATTATCATTAATAAATCTACCTTTAATAAAGGCAGTTTGGTTAGGGCATATGATTTTGTCCAAGTGAGGTTGAATCCTTCTCACAATGATCTTGCTGATGAGTTCGCTGATGACAGAAGTCAGGCTTATAAGCCTGTAGTGATCCCAGGTTTTTTGTAATTCCCCTTTAGGGATTAGCACAATGGAAGTGTTACTGAAATAGTTGGGGAGGTTGACTCCTTTAAAGAAGCTCACAATTGCCTCCACCACCTCCCCCTTAATGATGTGCTAAGTTTTTTTCTGTAGAAGTCAGCTGTAAAACCATCAGGGCCAGGTGCCTTAGAGCTATCAATACTGCTTAAAGCTTCTCAAATTTCCTCAACAGAAGGGGGTTCAGTGAGGTTAAGTTGACTACTGCAATTGGATTCTTCATCAAAGTAATCTTCATATTCAGTATTAAAATCAACAAAAGAGTTCAGAAGAGAGCTGTAGAAATTAATAACATCCTTTGCAATAAGATCATTATCATTCAGCCACCTGCCATCCTTGGGGATTATGGAATGTATGGTATTACATTTCCTCTTATAACTTATGTAGGCATGGTAAAACTTGGTGTTTCTGTCCCCTTCAGAGAAACCACTTATAGAAGCTTTTTGTTTGAGTATCAGATCCTGAATATCAATTGCTTTAATCAGATTAGACTGGGCAGTTAGCAGATCAGTTTCAGTGGCAAGGTTATTTTGAGCAGCAAGATCAAGTCTCTCAACCTCTTTTTTAGCAGATAACACATTGGAAAACACATTACCAAATGTTTCCCAACCCCATCTCCTCAAGGCTTTGCTGGTTTTCTGATGCAAAAGGCTAAGCTTGACAAAAGGGTCAGGGTGTTCAATACCCAACCAGTTAAAGGCAACACAGTTATGGAAAAGGGGGTGGGTAGACCACATGTTTAGGTATCTGAAAGGAGGGTGGGGTGAAGTGGTAACTGGGGATGTTATGAAGATGAGGAGAGGTCTGTGGTCAGAACAAGTGAGGGCTAGGTGGGTAACAAAAGTAAGGAGATAGTGTTTCAGCCAGAGGTCATTAACTAACATTCTGTCTAGTCTTTCCCATATAGTACTCCTCTTCCAAGTGAACTTAGGGCCCTGGTACCCCAAATCAAACAAATCATCTTGTTGTATTTGATCATTGAAATAAGTCATTTTAGACAAATTGGGAGGTCTCCCTCCAGACATCTCACTTGCATTAGAGATGCAATTAAAATCTCCCCCCACTATCCAAGGGGAGTTCATATTTTGGCTGATGAGATGTAAGCCTTCCCATAATTCATGTCTATCAGTTTTCAGACTGCCAGCATAAACAAAAGTGGCATACTCCAAATGTCCTTGTACAAGAAGGGAGAGATGTATGAACTGATGATGGTCTATAATAATGCTCCATTGAATTTCTTTCCTACAAAAGAACCAAATTTTATTATTTTTGCTAGCATAATGTGAGAAACCAGGGAATTTTTGGAGAATTCTCTGAGAATTATGTTGAACAAAGGTTCAAGTATAGTAAAGCACCACAGCTTGTGTTTTTTATTGAGATAGATCAGTCTTTTTAAAGACTGAGGGTGGTCAATGCCCCTGATATTCCAACAAAGCATATTAATCATTGGGGGATTATTATTGTGGGGGAAAGGCTGAGATCTTGATCTGGTCCTTCCTCTGGAAGGATGAGGTCCCCCCATTTTCAAAGTTTCTATGAACCCAATATTACTCTCTCTTAATTTTTGTACTTCAGACTGAACCTTCTTCTTCTTTTTGGATTTTTGTGTTTGTCATTCCTCTTCCAATAGGTGCTTCATCTCTGCTATATCCTTCATCTGAGGAGCTTCTATTCCCATAGTAGTTTGTTGGTTATTCTCTTTTAGTTGCACCACCTTATCTAAAGAGACAGATGGGGGTGTTTGAATATTTATTTGATTTACCTCCTCCCTGAAAAGTTTGGGGGAAGTATCTTGGGGGTCTGTGGAGACAAGAGGAGCAGTAGAGCTTTTAGGTGATTCCTGCATATCATCCAAATTCCCAGTTGGAGGGGGGTCTACACCAAATAAGACTTCTGGGGAAATAGGCTGGGTGTGCCTTCCCTAATTTGCCACTGTCTTCTTTGGGGGAGGGTGAAGCCTAAAGCATCTATCCTTAGTGTGGCCAAACATCCTGCAGTGATGGCAATAGTATGGCTTCTGTTCTAGCTTCACTGTTTGCCAGAAACCCTCCCTGTCATTACCAATCCAAATTATATTGATTTCATGGAGAGTAACATCTCTCTCAATGAGGATTCTGGCTAGGGCAGATCTGGCCTTATTGTAAGTAGGAGCATCCACCTTCATAGGTCTCCCTATAGCACATGTTATATTGAATAATGCATTGAGATTGAAATACTGGATTAGGAGGCCAGGTAATTTAAACCATAGAGGAACTATTGGAGGTTCCTTACTAGGGTCAAAATCAGGATCCCATTTCAGAATTTTCATTGTGGTACCTCCAATTTGGATGGCTTATTTTGCAAAGAGTCTAGCATAATCTTCCTCTTCAGAGAGTTGTATAAGTAGGTGTCTTCCATCAAGAATTCCAATTTGCCAATCACCATTAAATTTCAAAGATTCAAAGTAGTTTCTAACTAAGTCCATCTTAGGGTGGCTAAGAAGAAATTTTCCCACCAAGGTAAATTTAACTTGGTCATTGAGATTAATAATTTCTTGAGGTGAGAAATAAACAGCAGGTTCTCCATCCTTGACACCTGAGGGGTGAATGCAAGGGCTGTTGCCCTTTCCTGCTGTAGTGTCATGAAACTTCTGTGAGAATATTAAATGTTCAGGATCATTGAGGGAGGCAGTAGATTTTCCAACCACTCCAGCATAAGTAACTTTTGCCCTTTCCTGCTGTAGTGTCATGAAACTTCTTAACAACTTCTTTTATAACAGGGTTCAATTTCCTTTAAAGATCAGCCCTAGGTTTGTTGTTCTCTTCCATATGAATCCTATGCATACAAATTGAAAGACTGATTCCTTTAACATCAGCAATTGTTCATCTCAAAGCTTTCTTATAATTCTTCAAAGTTTTCATTAAACTTTCTTCTTCTTCTATAGTTAAATTTAAGGAAATTATAATTGGTAACGTTAAGGAGTCACTTTAGAAGACATATTTTAAATGTTCAAGAAGTAACTTCAATCAAATTCAGGAGGTTTTTCAATCAATAGACAAATAGATTTATCTTTTTCTGTAATGTCCAAAACTTTAAAACTTTCTCGAACATAATTTGAATCTTCCTTATAAAAATATTCAAATTTCTCTAATTCCTCTTCTTGCTCGTGTTCCAACTCTTTCTCTTCAAATTTCTATTCATACATTGTTTTGAAACGGCATTCACTCAGATATCTTATCACATCCATTTTGTAATATTTATCATCCTTACCTTTTGCAGGAAACTTCATTGATTTTGAAATATTAAAAGTATTTACCTAATTATTGACGCACATAGTTAATTCCTTTTTCTGCAAATCTTACATTTCTCTTCATTTAGCTAGAAAAGGTCTCCCCAAAATGATAGGTATCTCGTTATCTTTCTTTAGCTAGGAAAGATAAATCGATCCACTTTCATTAAAACATCTTCTATAACATCCTTAAGATATGTTATTGAATGATCTACTAACTGTAAAGTTACAGTGTAGGGGATATTTCTCCTCATCTTATTTTTTTAAATATTGATAATGGCATAAGGTTTATGCCTGCACCTAAATCACATATTGCTTTCCCATAAAATATGTCTCCTATTGCACATAGAATTGTGAAGCTATCAGGATCTTTAAACTTTTCAGGAAGCTTTTTATGAATTATAGCACTGCACCCCTCACTAAGTGCGACAATCTTATTATCTTCAAACTTCCTTTTTTGGTTAAGAATACCCTTCATAAACTTCACAAAGCTTGACATTTGTTCTAAGGCTTTAGTAAATGGAATATTAATCATAAGTTTCTTAAAAAATTCCATAAAACTTAAAAATTATTTATCCAACTTTTGTTGACGAAGTCTCTGAGGAAATGGAGGTGATGGTATTTCCAAGTCAATTTTAAGTGGAGAAATAGGTCTTTCTAAATCTTTCGGAGCATCCTCTCCAGGTTTTTCAATTTCTTCTCTCTCCACTTCAATCTCTTTTTGAATTCTACCTTCCAAATCTCTTCCGCTTCTAAGTTGAATGGCTTTTACTTATTCTTTATTCTGATCTTTTGGATTTACTTCTATATTACAAGAAAGTGTTTCTTAGGATTTATTACTTAATGAATTTGTTATTTGTCCCAATTGATTCTGAATATTTTTAATTATAGCTCCTTGACTTTGTAACTGATTTCTCATTTGTCACACCACTTCTTCTATAGACAACTTTTTCTCCTTAAATTGTGGATTACTGTTAAAACTTGGAGGATAAGTAGGTTTATAATTAATATTACCTTGGTTGTTTCAGTTTCTCAATGGTTTTACTTGGTTGTTCCCCCATTGCTGATTATTACCAATTGAAGTATTATTCCAATTAAAGTTAGGATGGTTCTTCCAACCTAGTTATAATAATTTAAATATGGTTTATTTGACTTATTATTTATGACATTCAAAGTTTTTAATGATGCTTGAGAATCTACCATTTGATCTAATGAATTATCTTCGATCATTGAAATTGGTTGAGAAAAATTCATTTCAAATTGGTCTAACTTCCTTGAAATTGTAGCAACTTTATTTGCTAACATTGTAAAAGCATCAGTTTCATGAAAATTGACTACTTTCTTAGGATTTACTCTCTCAGAAGGCCATTGGAAATTATTAATATTCATTTCTTCAATTAAAGCATAAGCTTCCTAAATGGTTTTGACATCAATGAACCACGAGTAGCGGCATCGATAATAAATTTAAGAGATCCAGCTAATCTATTGTAAAAGGTTTGAATTATTAATCAATCTGGTATAGCATAGTGTGGACACTTTCTCAATAGTTCTTTAAATCATTTTCATGCTTCATAAGTAGACTCCCCTTCAAACTGACAAAAAGATGTAATACCATTTCTAAACTTTGCAGTTTTTTATGGTGGAAAATATTTAGCAAATAATTTTTGCGCTAAATCACCCCAAGTTTTGATAGATCCAGGTGCTAACAAATTTAACTATATCTTAGCCTTATCCCTCAGTGAGAAAGAAAAAAGTCTAAGTCTAAAAGCACCATATGACACATAATTCTAAAAAATTGGCAAGATGTAAATTTGGATCTTCAGTTGGTGCTCCCTCAAACTGATTATTTAACATCATTTGGATAATAACAGGTTTAAGTTCAAATGAATTAGCCACTACAATAGGTTTTTAAATACTACAATGAAGTTCATATACTGTAGGATTTGTATAATCTCTCAAAGGTCTAAATTCTTGATTAATTTCAATATTTTGATTATTTTGGTTTGTCATTTCTTAAAATTTTTAATCTTTTTCTGTATTTTTTATTTTTTTTATTTTTTTTAATTTTTCTTTCTAATTCAGAATCATATGGCACTAGTCCTTTAGAACCTGAACTACACATATATTATTACCAAACAGTATAAAATAAAATCACACAAAAAAAACTTATTTGAAAAAACACTATAATATTCTTATAATAAACCTAAAATTTTAAATAAAAATTTTTAAAAAGAGAAATTTGTTTTCTTAAAAATTCCGTGACAACTTTTTATTCGCCCTGGCAATGATGCCAAAAACTTGATCCCGATCTTTTATGACAGCACCAGGAAGTATGTGGTTATATTCTCAATTTTCCTCACTTATATTTTGTACTTTACAATGATGCCAAAAACTTGATTTTGAAGCAAATAAGGGTGCAATTATTATATTTAAATATTGGATACTACGCAAGTATACGTATTATTATCAAGTAATAGAAGAATTTTTTATTAGGTCTCTAATATCAAACCCACAGGGATAATTTCAATCTTTAAATAAGTGAGAAGAAATTAGATAACAAATTCTACTTTGCAAAAAATTCTTACTCAAACTATAGATGATATAATATGAATGAAAGTTCAATTTTTTTTTGGTAATTTTTTATAATTGAAAATAAAGTAAACAACTAACTAAATTTAACTAGATATTTGTAAGATGAAGGCAATACAAAAAAAAATATCTTGTTCCTTATCATGAATTAGTAACAAGTATAGGAATTCTACTGTGGAAGTATTCCAATTGTGTTGTGTCAAATAGGAGCAATAATATTTTTTGGCCTTGCTATAGATACTATAAAGAAGATTGACTATTTTAAAGTTTGAATAGTCTTGAAGACGGGCTATGTATGGAAGTTACTAGCTCTCACTCTAGAGTTCCTTCTTCTCTCTCCTCCTGAGGGATAACATCTCGTATCAAGACCTAAAACTATAAACTAAATTGAGGGATTTAGCTTATCAGTCTAAAGTCCTCTAACTCTACACCCTTCAAAGTTTATTTCCCTATTTCTTTGCACTAAAATATATGAATTGCATTCTCATCCACACAATCATGTGATTTTCACCATTAGTTGACTGAGATAATAATATCACGGATCTTACATGTTCCACAACAAATATTAAATTTTTAATTGGCCAAATCAAGAAGTAAATAAAGTACAAGATTTAAAATCATCACAACTTATTCCTATATTAAAGACCAATACTTCACACAAATTCCATCCAACATTTAATCACTTATCATTAAAAAAAAAAAAGATACAGAAATCAACTCAGAACTCATTGAGAAAACACAACCACGCTTAAATTTAAATTTAGAAATCATGTAAATACACAATAAGTCTAAATTAAAACTAAATGTAGTGATAAAGATAAAAACTTATTTCAAATCCTCTCCACCAAACTCTTGAAGTTTCTTTGAATCTCTTCTCTTCCTTTCTATTACAATACTCTCAACTAAATCACTATAACTCCTCCCTTTCTTCTCTCTAAAAGCATCCTAATTAATTTAAGAGAGAGACACATCGATGGCTAATTGAGACTCCTTAGGGGGCCACGGGGCGGGGGGTGGCTTTCAATTTAATCCAAGTCTCTTTTATAATTTTTCAAAAGGTGCTTTGCTGTCTCTTCAAAATGTGTCCTCTTTCAATGAATCTTCCAAGAGTTGTCATCTTTAAAAAGCTAATTGAATGTATTTTCATGTACATTAACTATAAACCATGTTTTCACTGAAAGTTGCTTCAAACACCCCTTCAAAAATTTGTCCAAATTCATTGAATCGTCAAGTAATTACTTCTGGCGCTTAAACGCGAGGTATGTGGCGCTTAGGCGTGGCTTTCTCTGTTATCCTGAGGCATAAGCACCAGTCCTAGGCGCTTAGGCGCCACAGTTCTTTTGCCCAACTTCTTCATTTTTGCTTTAAATTTGATCCTTTTTCATCCTTTTGCTATTTTTTCATTCATTTAATTGTACTTGAAACGAACAATTATCAAGTGAGTTTGAGATGAAGGATTTAGGTCAAACCAGGAAGATCCTAGGGATGAAAATTAGTAGAGATATGAGTTTAGGAAAACTGAAGTTGTCTCAGTTAGAGTATGTTGAGAAAATCCTACAAATGTTCAACATGAGTGAGACGAAAACAATTAGCACTCCCTTAGGTAGTGATACACCTAAAATATATAGTATTTTTAGACACATTTCTATAACTATTTTTGAGATATTGCACTTTAATGGAATGTATTTTTGTATTTTTCTTACAGATACAAGTAAAAATGGAAAAAAATGCTTAAGTGAGTGAAAAAGGATCAAATTTGGAGCAAAAAGATGAAAAATATTGCAAAAGAGTTTTGGCGCCTAAGCGCCAGATCTGGCGCTTAAGCACCGGTTAAACAGAGAAGGCCGCACCTAAGTGCCGAGACCACGCACTTAAGTACCAGTGGCAGTTACTAGACGAGTAAAATTGATTGTCACAAATTTTGAAGAGGTTTTTTAGGCACCCATTGGCTTAATAGGTGGTTGTAGCCACCATGGACAAAAATTATCATGAAAAGATGCATCTCTTGGGCAAATACATCTAATCAAGACACATTTTGAAGAGATCTCAAGGCACCTCTTGAAAAACTATAAAAGAAAGAAGAGAGGACTTAGAAAAGAGTACTGAAAATATTGGCAAGTTTTGAAAGTTTTTTTTTTTTTGGAGTTAGTTCGGAGAGATTTTCAGGAACCACTTTTTATTTACTTTATCCTTTTTTTTTGAGTGATTGTAAAAGAGAAAAGATACAAAGGAACTTCAAGTGTTTAGTGGAAGACTTGAGATAAGTTTTTATCTTTTTGTTTTAAGACTACTTTTAGTTTTAATTGAGACTTGTTGTTGGTTTGACAATGATTTCTACTTTTAAACTAAAATTATTAAAGGAACTTTAAGAGTTTGGTGGAGAACTTGAGATAAGTTTTTATCTTTTTGTTTTGAGACTTTTTTGGTTTTTAATCGAGACTTATTGTTGGTTTGACAATGATTTCTTCTTTTAAACTAAAGTGTGGGTTTTAATTGAGACTTGTTGTTGGTTTGACAATGATTTCTACTTTTAAACGAAAGTGTGGTTTCTTTAATCGAGACTTGTTGTTAGTTTGACAATGATTTCTTCTTTTAAATTAAAGTGTTGTTTTTCTCCATGGATTCTGAGTAGTTTTCTTTATCTTTCTTCTTAAAATGATAGGTAATTAAGTTTCTCCATGGATTCTGAGTAGTTTTCTTTATCTTTCTCCTTAAAATGATAAGTAATTAAAGTGATGGATGGTCCATGGATTATGAGTAGTTTTCTTTATCTTTCTTCTTAAAATGATAAGTAATTAAGTTTTGAATGGAGATATGAGTAGTTTTCTTTATCTTTCTTCTTAAAATGATAAGTAATTAAGTTTTGGATGGAAGTACTGAGTATTTTTTTATCTTTCTTCTTAAAATGATAAGTAATTAAGTTTTGGATGGAAGTTGTGGAGAGTGTTGATCTTTAATGGTGGAAGAAGTTGTGATGATTTAAATCCATGCACTTCATTTACTTCTTGATTTGGTTAATCCAGATGTTAAAATTTGTTGTGAGAACATGTAAGAACTGGGCTGGTATTGTCTCAGTGAACAATTGGAAAGAATCCCATAAGGTTGTCTGAATGAGAATGTAGTTCATATGATTGAGTGCAAATAAATAGAGAAATATTCATTGTTGGGTGTAGAGTTAGAGGACTTTAAAGTGATGGGATAAAGCCCCCAACTTGGTTTATTATTTTAGATTCTGATATGAGAATGTTGGTACCCAAGTGGAGGGAATTGAGGGAACTCTAGAGTGAGAGCTAGTATCTTCCCTGCCTAGTCGGTGTTTAGAACTATTCAAACTTTAAATTAGCCAATGTTCTTTATAGCGTCTCTGGTAAGGGTAAAGAATATTATTGCTCATATTTGGCACAACATAATTTTCATACTTCCATAACAAAATTCCTATACCTATTACTGATTCATGATAAGAAGAAGAAGTTTTCATATTAAGTACTTTTCACTACAAAAACTTTAGTTATCTTTTTAAGTTGTTACTATTTCATTAAAATATCAAAAATACCAAAAATATTTAAATTTTAAATTCCTATAAAAATAAATTTTAGTTTAAGTAATTATCTTTTTAAAAATAGAAAAAATTCTAAAAACTGCATATTGTATAATCGTCCCTGTGGGTTGATATTCAGGTCTTAATCAAAAAGTCCTATATTACTTGATAACGATATGTATACTTGCATAGTATCCCAATATAAATATATATAAATTAAAAAGTTAAATTATTATTTTTCTTCAGGATCAAGTTTTTTGTTTTGTTTCAAAATAAGGAAATATAAGTGAAAAATACCATCAGAACTATTATTATACTGTGCATAAGCATTAAGTATTCAAGGATCAAGTTTTTGGCGTCGTTGCTAGGGAAGAAAACATAACAAAATTTTATTTTTAGAAAGTCTTATTTAAACTTTAAATATTATATCTTATTTTGTATGTTTTATTTTATTTTATTTTATTTTATTTTATTTTAAGTTAGTGTATGCGTAGTTCAGGTTCTGAAGGACTAGTGCCCTATGATTCTGAATTAGAAAGAACTATTAGAAAAATCAGAAAATTGAAAAAATTAAAAAACTTGAAAAATCCAAAAAAAATTACAGAAATGGCAAACCGAAATAATCAAAATGCTAAAATTCATCAAGAATTTAGACCTTTAAGAGATTATGTCAACCCTACTATAGATGAACTTCATTGTAGGATTCAAAAATCTATTGTAGTGGCTAATTCATTTGAGGTTAAACCTGTTATTATCCAAATTGTATCAAATAATCAGTTTAGGGAATCACCAACTGAAGATCCAAATTTACATCTTGCCAATTTTCTAGAATTGTGCGCTATATTTAAATACGATGGTGTTTCAGATGATGTCATAAGACTTAGGTTATTTCGTTTCTTACTGAGGGATAAAGATAAGATGTGGTTGAATTTGTTAGCACTTGGATCTATCAGAACTTGGGGTGATTTAGCACAAAAATTCTTTGCTAAATATTTTTCACCATAAAAACTGCGAAACTTAGAAATGATATTACATCTTTTAATCAGTTTGAAGGGAATCATATTTATGAAGCATGGGAAAGATTTAAAGAACTCTTAAGAAAGTGTCCACACCATGCTATACTAAGCATGGGAATGATTTAAAGAACTCTTAAGAAAGTGTCCACACCATGCTATACCAGATTGGATAATAATTCAAACCTTCTATAATGGATTAATTGGTTCTCTTAGATCTATTATCGATGCCGATATTGGTGGTTCATTGATATTAAAACCATTTCATGAAGCTTATGCATTAATTGAAGAAATGGCTACCAATAAATTTCAATGGCCTTTTGAGAGGGTAAATCCAAAGAAAGTAGCCAATATTCATGAAACTGATGCATTTACTATATTAGCAAATCAAGTTGCTGCAATTTCAAGGAAGTTAGACCAATTTGGAATGATTTTTTTCTCAAACAATTACCATGATTGAAGAGAGTTCATTAGGCCAAATGATAGATTCTCAAGCATCATTAGAAACTTTGAATACCATAAATAATAAGCAAAATAACCCATATTTCAATTATTATAACCCTGGTTGGAAGAACCATCTCAACTTTAACTAGAGTAACAATTCGGGTGGTAATAATCAGCAATGGGGGAACAACCAAGCAACCCCATTGGGAAACTGGAACAACCAAGGGAATAATAATTATAGATCTACTTATCCTCTAGGTATAAACAATAATACACAGTTTAAGGAGAAGAAGTTATGTATAGAAGAAGTGGTGTTACAAATGGGTAATCAATTACAAATTCAAGGAGCTACAATTAGAAATATTGAGAATCAACTTGGGCAAATTTTAAGTTCATCAAGTAATAGATCCCAAGGAACACTTCCTAGTAATACTAAATCAAATCCAAAAGTCTAGAATAAAGAGCAAGTTAAAGCCGTACAACTTAGAAGCAGAAGAGAGTTGGAAGGTAGGATTCAAAAAGAAATTGTAGTAGAGAGAGAAGAAATTGAACAATCAAAAGAGGAAGCTCCGAAAGATTCTGAAAGACCTATTTCTCCGCCGAGAATTAATTTAGAAAAATCACCACCTCCATTTCCTCAGAGACTTTGACAACAAAAGTTGGATAAGCAATTTTTAAAATTTTTAAAAATATTTAAGAAGTTTTTAATCATATTTGTTGAAGCCTTAGAACAAATGCCAAGCTATGTAAAGTTTATGAAGGGATATTCTCAATAGAAAAATGAAGTTTGAAGATAATGAGACTGTTGCACTTAGTGAGGAGTGCAGCGTTATAATTCAGAAGAAACTTCCTGAAAAGCTTAAAGATCCTGGTAGCTTTACAATTTCATGTACAATAGGAGACAGATTTTTTGGGAAAGCTTTATGTGATTTAGGCGCAAGAATTAACCTTATGCCATTATCAATATATAAAAGATTGGGATTAGGATAAATAACCCCTACTACTGTAACTCTGCAGTTATCAGATAGTTCAATAACCTATCCTAAAGAGGTTTATAGAAGATGTCCTAGTGAAAGTGGATCAATTTATTTTTCCTGTTGATTTCATTGTGCTACGATGTCCTAGTGAAAGTGGATCAATTTATCTTTCTTGTTGATTTCGTTGTGCTAGATATGGACAAAGTGGATCAATTTATCTTTCCTGTTGATTTCATTGTACTGGATATGGAGGAAGATAAAGAGATACCTATCATTTTGAGGAGATCATTCCTGTTGATTTCATTGTGCTAGATATGGAGGAAGATAAAGAGATACCTATCATTTTAGGGAGACATTTCCTAGCCACAGGAAGAGCAATGATTGATGTGTAGAAAGAGGAATTAACAATGCACGTCAATGATCAAACTGTTACTTTTTAACATTTCAAAATCAATGAAATACCCTGCAAAAAGTAAAGAAGATGAATGATATAGAATGAATGTTACAAGATATCTGAGCGAATGTCATTTCAAGACTACTTATGAAGAAAAATATGAAGAAAAAGATTTGGAACACAAGCAAGAAGAGGAATTAGATCAATGTGTAAACCTTTCTAAGGAGGATTCAAGTTATGTTCAAGAAAGTTTTGAAATTTTCGACACGATAGACAAAGATAAATTATTTTGTCCATCTATTGAAAAACCTCCAGAACTTGAGTTGAAATTACTTCCTGAACATTTAAAATGTGCCTTTTTAGGAGATTATTATACTTTTCCTGTTATAGTTTCCTAAAAGTTAAAAAAGAAAAAGAAGAAAAGCTGATGAAAATTCTGAAAAATTTTAAGAAAGCCTTCGGATGGACAATTGCTGATATTAAAGGAATCAGTCCTTCAATTTGTATGCATAGAATTAATCTAAAAGAAAACTGCAAACCTAGGGCTGATCTACAAAGGAGGTTAAATCCTGTTATGAAAGAGGTTGTTAAAAAAGAAATTTTAAAGTGGTTAGATGCTGGAATTACCTACCCAATTTCAGATTGTGCATGTGTTAGTCTAATTCACTGTGTTCCTAAGAAAGGAAGAGTAACTGTAACTGTGAATGAGCATAATAAGTTAATACTTACTAGACAAGTTACAGGGTGAGAATATGCATTGATTATAGAAAATTAAATCTTGCCACTAAGAAAGATCATTTTCCACTACCCTGTTTAGATCAAATGTTGGATAGCATAGCTGGGCATAAATACTTTTATTTTTTGGATGGATATACCAGTTATCATCAAATTCAAATATCTCTTGAGGATCAAGAGAAAAAAATATTTACCAGTCCTTATGGTACTTTTGCTTTTAGAAGAATGCCCTTTGGTTTATGTAATGCCCCTGCTACATTTCAAAGATGTATGATGGCAATTTTTTGTGATTTAATTGAAAAAGGGATTGATATCTTTATGGATGACTTTTTAGTATTTGAAACTTCATTTTACTAATGTTTAGAACATTTATCTAACATTCTTAAGCGCTGTGAAGTAACAAATTTAGCTCTTAACTGAGAAAAATGCAAATTTATGGTAACAGGAGGAATTGTATTAGGTCATCAAATATCAAAATATGGTCTGGAAGTAGATCCTGCTAAAATTCAAGTGATCGCTAATTTACCTTCTCCAACAAATGTAAGGGAAATTAGAAGTTTTTTAGGGTTGGATTCTACAGGTGATATATTAAGGACTTTTCTAATATTGCTAAGCCTTTATGCTATTTACTGGAAAAAGATGTAATTTTCAATTTTGATGCGGAATGCCTAAAAGCTTTTAAATTATTAAAATAAAAATTAATCACTGCACCAATTATTGTTTCACCAAATTGGGGAAAACCTTTTGAACTTATGTGTGATGCAAATGATTATGCTATTGGAGCTACTTTATGACAAAGATGTGATAAAATTTTCAAAGTTATTTACTATGCTAGTAAAACTCTTAATGAAACTCAAATTAATTATATAACAACTAAAAAAGAGTTATTAGTAATAGTATATGCCTTTAATAAATTTAGATCATATGTGATTGGAACTCATTGTATAGTGCATACAGATCATTCTGCTATTAAGTACTTAATGAAAAAAAAGGATACTAAACTGAGACTTATAAGATGGATTCTTCTTTTGCAAGAATTTGATTTTAAAATAGTAGATCAGAAGGGAACTGAAAATCAAAATGTTGATCATTTGTTCAAGCTTGAATAAGAAAAACCACTCTATTTTGAAAAAGAAATTAATGAACATTTTCTAGATGAAAATTTGTTCACTGTAAATGAGTGGAGTGTTCCGTGGTATACCGACATTGTGAACTATATTATTAGTGATCTTAAACCCTGTGGAATGACATACCAACAAATGAGAAAAATTATTTCTGCAGCTAAGACTTATTTTTTGGATGACCCATATTTATATAAACAAGGAAAGGCTATGATCATTCGAAGATGTGTACCATTAGAAAAAACTTATGAAACTATCCAAAAATGTCATAATTCTGATTTTAGGGGACATTTTAGTGTTGATAAAACAGCATACAAAATTCTACAATCTTGATTTTATTGGCTTACAATTTTTAGAGATGTTAATGCTTATATTAAAACTTGTGATAGATGTCAAAGAGTAAGCAATATTTCTAGAAGAAATGAGATGCCCCTCAATTATATGCTAGAAGTTGAAATATTTTATGTTTGGAGATTAGGTTTCATGGGACCATTTATTCCATCTTTCAAAAAGTTATATATTCTGTTAGCAGTGAACTATGTATCCAAATGGATAGAAGCTGTTGCTTTACCTTGATTTGATGCACAAAGTGTTGCAATTTTTTTGAAAACAAACATATTTTGTAGATTTAGGATGTTGAGAGTTATCATTACTGATGGGGGAAGTCATTTTAGAAATGACATTATGGAAAAGCTATTAAAGAAATATCATATAAATCATAAGATTGCTACTGCTTATCATCTTCAAACAAGTGGTTTGGCTGAATTATCCAATCAAGAAATTAAAAGAATTATGAAAAAATATGTGAATCCAACAAAAATGGATTGGTCAGTCAAACTTGACTATGTCTTATAGGACTGCATATAGAACTCTTTATAGGAATGTCCCCATATAGGCTAATATTTGGGAAAACTTGTCACTTACCAGTTGAACTTGAGCATAAAGTATATTGGGCTATTAAAGAGTTCAATTATAATTGAAAAGATGGGAAAAGATTGTTACAAGTAAATGTGCTTGAAGAGATAAGGAATGAATCTTATGAGAGTGCTAAGGATTTATAAAGAAAAGATGAAAATGTGGCATGATCGAAAGATTCTTATTAAAAATTTTCAGCATGGGCCACAAGTTTTTCTATATAATGCAAGGTTAAGATTATTTCCAGGCAAACTTAACCCATTTGTTGTAATAAAAGTTTATCCTTATGGAGCTGTGGATATTAAAGATCCTAATTCTGAGAAAATTTTTTAAGTCAATGGATATAGACTGAAAGCTTATTATATAGGGGATCAACATAAATATAATGATGGAATGATGTTGGGTCAACCAGAATGAGCACTGGTTACGTTGGGCTGACGACGTAAAACCAAACGCTTTGTGGGAGGTAACTCATAGTTATCAGTGTGTTTTTGCTTTAATTGTTGTTTTGAGTATGATTAAGAAATTTGGGGTAGTATTTTTGAATTTATTATGTGTCAGTAATGATTTTTAGACTTTATTTAGTAACCTAGATATGTTAGAATAAGAATTTGGACGTTAAGTTGACCGGTGCAAAAATATGCAGTGGCGCTTAAGCGCCAGATTCGGCGCTTAAGCGCGACAGTGTAATCACACGTGCAAATTTCAATTTATAGAATGTGCAACTGCAATTTAGCTGGAATAAACGTGTTTTGGCAGTTTCTAGTCGTGCCTAGAAGTTATGAGGGGGAATTAGGCCTATAAATAGACGGGGTTTGTGAAGGAATTTCACCCTGAATTATTTTAAGCCCTAAAAGTATAAAAAAGAGAGAGATTTAGAGAGAATGTCTTCATGGGAGATGGATTTGAAGAAGAAGGAAGAAGCCATGAGGAAGAAGTTCATTAGTCAAAGTGCACAAGAGATGTATAACGATTTCTTAGTCGTTAGTATTGAAGGGATATCTGAGAAGATCAACAAGATGGAGAATACTAAATCTGTATTAGAGACTAAGGTGTTTGAATTACATGCTCATCTAGAACATATTGGGTGGCAACTTAAGATGCAATTCAGCCATATCAGTTATATAGAGGAAGCGGATAAGGCGATGTTCCTTTAGCAGAAGTGGATTGAAGATGATAGTATTAGAGCTCGTCACCACTGTCCATTTTATCAACTCTATATTCCTGGAGAGACTACTGAAAGACAAGAATTCATTCCTTCTAATGAAAAGTAGCATTAAGTTAAGTGTTAGGAATTGTGTGTTTGGAGTCATGTTTTTAAGTGTGTTAATGTTTATGTCTTGTGTTTAGTGTTTATGTCACTTATGTGTTTAATTGTAAAATGTGTGTTAAGTGTTTTATACTTAGGAAATTTTTTTCATCCAAGACTATTTGGAAAGAGAAATAAGTGTTAAATGTGTTTGTACTAGTTTGTGAATTAATATAAGTTTATTTTTGTTAGCCTTGAATTGAATTAATTATTATAGAGAATTTTGAGAGAGAGAAGGGAGTTATAGGAAGTAAAAATAGTCATTTAAGTGCTAAGAGACCATTTAGGGGTGCTTTACTTAGGCTAATAGTGTCTTTTACTTACAGTTAAAAATTTCAAAAATTGTGCACTGGCGCCTAAGCGTTGCATCTCACGCTTAAGCGCAAGCCAACCCGAGAGGCAGGCACCTAAGTGCCACTTATCCACACTTAAGAGCCGATTCACGAAAACCGGTTCGCGAACGGTTAAAAGTGAATTTTAAGCCCAAAAATACCATTTTTAACACCTCATATCATCTTCCCCAACTCAAAATCATGATTTTAAGGGCTATGACAAGTGGAATTTGGAGATTTCTTGGTAGAATCGAGTGAGATTTGCTAGATCTAAGTTCCTTAAGGTAAGAGCTTTACTTCTATGCACAAATTTTGGATTTTCACCACATATTTTGAGAACATTTGGAAGATTTCAAAAATTTAATATTCATGATGAAAAGTGAAGAAAAATCTATGAAAATTTCTTGGAAAGTTTAGTTAGTGCTTTTTGAAGTTTAGTTTAGTGATTTAAACTTGATTTTTAAAGTTATTTTTGGAATTTGTCAAATTTGTAGAATGACACCAAGAATAAAAAGGAGTAAAGGAAAGAGCCGATTTGATTCGAGCAAGTTTGTCAGTTTGAAAGCTCAGGATTGATATAGTGACGCTCAGTAGTCATGAAAATTGATTCAGGAGCGATGTTTCGAAAGTCCAGGTGGAGAAGTAGAAGATCTGATAGTCTGCCAACAGTGGGAACATTTTTTGTTGTTTCTCTGTCATTGCAGTGATTTCTGTTGAGAGGGAGTTTTATGCAAATCTCCCAGAGGCTGAAGACGATAGAGTTATGGTTAGAGGGAATTTGGTACCTTTTACTTCAGTGGTAATCAATTTGTTTTACCATTTATCACCGGAGAATTTATGTTTTTATGTGAATTATAGTCCTAGTGAAGCGGAGTAAGACAAGACTATTTCATATTTGACTATTGAGAGAGGACTTTGGAAGATAACCAATGAGAGGAGAGTAAATTTGCCAACTTCAAAGTTGTGTGCACCTTCAAAGACCTGACATTATTTCATTTATGCTCTTCTGCTTCCGACCAATCATCTCAGTGAAGTTACCAGAGAGAGAAACGTTGAATTATTGTATTCAGGAGGGAAAGCCCATCAACATAGGGGCTTTGATCTATCACACTGTCATCAGTTCATCTACTGCTACTACTACTGCAGGTATGAAATTTGCTTCCTTAATATTTTCATTATGCGAGCAGGCTGGAGTGAAGTATGATAGTTGGGAGGAAGTTATGTTACCTCTAAAGCCCATTACGAAGGTGAATGTGGAGACTTATCTGAGCATTTGATTTTTAGCTGGAGAGGAGGATTTTCCAGAAGTTATGGATTAGAGACGTCTGCTACATCTACCTTTGTTGCATCTTCATTACGACCATCTACTTCTCGTGCTTCTACATCTAGAAGTGATACCAAGACTCGAAATGAGTTATTGCAGAAGATGATGGACAATATCAATTTTACCACTGATAAGGTACAAAATTTAGAGCATTTTGTAGATCATACTAATAGATATAATAGAAGGAAGAGTGATTATGAAGAGAAATTTCACTCATCTTTGGAGAGCCTGATTAGCGTTGAACGAGGAGTGCAATTTCCTTCATATCCTCGACATCCTAATTGTGAACCTGCAGAAAAATGGTACAACGGTGATTCTGAGGATGAATAGTAGAGTTGAAAGATTCATTTTATGGCTGTAATATGATCTAAACTATGTGGTCTGAGCTTGCTACATTTGCATCTGTGTGTTGTTTTGGACTATGATTTATGTTGTGTTTTGAATTTTTATGTTCTGTTGTTGTTATGATTATTGTGTTAGATAGTATTTTGTTTTAATTTTAAATTTTAGGGTAGTAGCTATTGTTTTGTGTTTAGTACTGTGATTTAGTTAGTTTAGAACTTAACTTAATTTCATATTTGTTATAAAGTAGAAAGTCTTGCTAGCTTATATCTTAAACTTGAAATTTAGAAACTGTTGTCCTGTGTTTTTCTTTTATCATGTTAGTGTGTTATTTGCTTTTATGCCCACTGTTTAGAAGTCTGTTTGAATCTCCACATGTTAAAATAAAATAAAATGTTAGAAAATTTGATAAAAAAATTAATTTTACTCCTGTCTTTAGTTTTATACTTAATAATTAGGAATGTTAAAATTCCTGTTAGCATGTTATTTCAATTTTCATTTCCTGCCTATATAATTATCTGACGCTAAACTGTTTAATTGTTAAAAATTTAAGTTTGGGGGGATAAAAAATATTTTATAAACTAGAATTTTATTTGCTCTCAAATGTAATACAAGTGAATTTGATTTTAAAAGAAAATTTGATAATGTATATGAAGTTATATTAGGGAAGTAAAATTTGATTTTAGAAATGAGTAAGAAAATTTAGTTAAAATTTTAAGTAATGAAGAAAAACTTTAAGTTAAAAATTTTTAGTATAGAAAATGAATAATATAGGTGACTATCTTTAGTAAGAAAAATTATATTTTTGAAAATTTTAGATAATTTAGACTTTTATTTTTAATACTTAAATTTCTTTTATTAAAATGATCTTCAAAACTATTATTATATCTATAAGTAAAAGTTTTATATCAAGGCTTTACTTTAGGAAAGGAGAAGTGGGATTCAAAATCATTAAAGGCCTATCCAGATAAAGTAATCCTTGCATGAAAAATAAAAAGAAAAAGAAAAGAAAAAGAAAAAGAAAAGAAAAGAAAAAAGAAAAGAAAATAAAAAGAAATGTAAAGGAGGAGAAGCTTGATGATTAGTGCTTAATAAAAAATTTGTCTAATATTTGATCTTTTTAAAGTATAAGACTTGATAAAATTTTAAGCTTGTAAATATAATATAATAAGTAAAATTATTTTTAATAAAAATTTTTAAGTAGAGAAAATAAAAGAACTAAAATCTAAATTTAGAGAACTTACAATATTTTTGAATTAGATAGGAACTTATATTTTCATATATCTTAACATTAAAAATTTTCAAACTTTAAGNAAAAAAAAAAGAAAAGAAAAAAAAAAGAAAAAGAAAAGAAATGTAAGGGAGGAGAAGCTTGAGGATTAGTGTCTAATCAAAAATTGGTTCTACAAGTGATCTTTTTAAAATATAAGACTTGATAAAATCTTAAGCTTATAAATATAATATAGTAAGTACAATTATTCTTAATAAAATGTTTAAGTAGAGAAAATAAAAGAACTAAAATCTAAATTTAAAAAACTTACAATATTTCTTAATTAGATAGGAACTAGTATTTTCATAATTCTTAACATAAAAAATTTTCAAACTTTAAGTTGGTCTCATTTACTAATTATTTTTTTCTAAATTGGACTATTATATTTCTAAATCTAAATTTTAGTAACACCTAAAGAAACTCATATACATATCATACATATTTGGTTTTTAAAGATTGAAGTGTCAAATGAGGACAAGTAACATTCTAAGTTTGGAGGATTTTGATACACCTAAAATATATAATGTTGTTAGACACATTTTTATACCTATTTTTGAGATATTTCACTTTAATGGAAGGTATTTTTGTGTTTTTCTTGCATATACAAGTAAAAATAAAAAAAAAATGCTTAAAGGAGTGAAAAAGGATCAAATTTGGAGCAAAAAGGTGAAAAATTGTGCAAAAGAGTTTTGGTGCCTAAGCCCCAAATCCGATGCTTAAGCACTGGTTAAACAGAGAAGGCCACGCCTAAGCACCGAGACCCCGCGCTAAGCACCAGTGGCAGTAACTAGACAAATCAGTTTTCATGAATTTCGATGAGATTTTTGAGGCACCCATTGGCTTAATAGGTGGTTGTAACCACCATGAATGAAAATTATCATGAAAGGATGCTTCTCTTGGGCAAACACATTGAATCAAGACACATTTTAAAGGGATCCCAATGCACCTCTTGGAAAACTATGAAAGAAAGAAGAGAGGACTTAGAAAAGAGTCCTGAAAATATTGGCAAGTTTTGAAAGTTCTTTTTTGGGGAGTTAGTTCGGAGAGATTTTCAGGAACCACTTTATATTTACTTTATCATTTTTGTTATTTTGTTTTGAGTGATTGCAAAAGAGAAGAGATTCAAAGGTACTTCAAGAGTTTGGTGGAGGACTTGAGATAAGTTGTTATTTTTTTGTTTTATGACTACTCTTGGTCTTAATTGAGACTTCTTTTTGATTTGACAATGATTTCTTCTTTTAAACTAAAGTGTGGTTTTGTTTTCTCTATGGATTCTGAGTAGTTTTCTTTATCTTTCTTCTTAAAATGATAAGTAATTAATTTTTGGATGGAAGTTGTGGAGAGTATTGATCTTTAATGTTGGAAGAAGTTGTGATGATTTAAATCCATGCACTTCATTTACTTCTTGATTTGGCCAATCCAGATGTTAAAATTTGTTGTGAGAACATGTAAGAGCCGGGCTAGTATTGTCTCAGTCAACGATTGGAAAGAATCCCATGAGGTTGTATGAATGAGAATGTCATTCATATGATTGAGTGCAAATAAAGAGAATCACATGAGGTTGTATGAGTAAGAATGTAGTTCATATGATTGAGTGCAAATAAATAGGGAAATAGAAGAATCACATGAGGTTGTATAAATGAGAATGTAATTCATATGATTAAGTGAAAATAAATAGAGAAATAATTTTTGATGTGTTAGAGTTAGAGGACTTTAAAGTGATAGGTTAAAGCCCCCAACTTGGTTTATTGTTTTAGGTTTTGATACGAGTTAGAGGACTTTAAAGTGATAGGTTAAAGCCCCCAACTTAGTTTATTATTTTAGGTTCTGATACGAGATAAAGTGACAGGTTAAAGCCCCCAACTTGGTTTATTATTTTAGGTTCTGATATGAGAATGTTTGCCCCCAGGTGGAGGGAATTGAGGGAACTCTAGAGTGAGAGCTAGTATCTTCCCTACCTAGCCGGTATTCAGATCTCTTCAAACTTTAATATAGCCTATGTTCTTTATAGCTTCTCTATTAAGGGTAAAGAATATTATTGCTCCTATTTGGCACAACACAATTTGCATAATTCCATAACAAAATTCCTATACTTTTTACTGATTCATGATAAGAAGAAAGATATTTTTATATTAACTACTTTTCTTCTACAAAAACTTTAGTTATCTTTTTAAGTTGTTACTATTTCATTAAAATATCAAAAATATCAAAAATATTTAAATTTTAAATTCCTGGAAAAATTGTTTTTAGTTTAAGTAATTATCTATTTAAAAATATAAAAACTTTCTAAAAAGTGCATATTGCATAATCTTCCCTGTGAATTTGATATTCAAATATTCAGGTATTAATCAAAATATCAAGTTTTTGGTTTTGTTGTAAAATAAGGAAATATAAGTGAAAAACACCATCAGAACTACTATTATACTGTGCATAAGCATTAAGTATTCAGGTATCAGGTAGTCATTTTAAACTATCTAAGGAGTTATTGCCTAACTCTAAAGCAGAGCAAGCATAGATAAAGAGATCCCCATACGCTTCAATAGTTTGAATTTTGGGGTATGTAATTATTCATATCAAGCCATATATTACATATAAAGTGGGAGTGATCAGTAGGTACATGAACAATCCAGACAGACATCATTTGGAGGCAATGAAGTTTAGAGGGACATAATTAATGGGGCACTTTGCCATGGAAGTTCAGAGATCATTCTACAAGGATTTGTAAAATCATATATGACAGGAGATGTGGCAGCAGAAGAAGTACAATGGGGTATTTCTTTACATAGGGGGAAATAATAGTGAGTCAGGTTTCCAGGTTGCAAAAGATTATTGCACTTCTAATTACAGAGGTTGAATATATTGTTTTCATAGAGCTAGCAAGGAGATGATTTAACTATAGAGTTTTATGACAGAATTGGGCATTGAATAGGGGATTGGAAAACTCTATATAAATAGTATGAGTGTGATTCATCTTGCTAAGAATGCTGCTTTTCATGCCAGGTTGAAACACATTCAGTGAGGTATCATTTCATTTGCTCTCTCATTGAAGATGGGTAGTTGTTCCTAGAGAAGATACATAAAGCTCATAATCTTGTGGATATGTTGATAAAGACAATGAATATTGAGAAATTGAATATATGCTTGATTTAAGTTGGGTTTCATGGATGTTGACATCATGGGAGAGCCACACCACGGTACGTGACTATGAAGGTAATTCAGATGGAGGTGTGATACACAGAAAATATTTTCATTTTTAAACCCATATTTTATACTCATTTTTTGTGATATTGCACTTTAATGGAAGATATTTTAATTTTTTCTTGCAGGTTGTTGATTTTTAGGGATTAAAGCAAAAAGAAAGCAAAATGGATGAAATTTAGAGTTAAAATTATGTTTTTGAAGAAATGCTCAGCACTGGCAGCGCTGACGTCAGCGCCGACGGCTCAGAACAATTTAACGCTGGAGATTTTTACTTAGCGCTGACGGCGCCACACCAACGCCGACGGAGCCAAAGGCGGTGCAGACCCATTTCTAAAAGGTTCAATGTATTTGGATGATTTTTTTTGAAGAGCTTTGGGAGGCACCTCTTGTATAACCAACCTTATGCGCTATTTAAGGTCGAATTTCATCAGAATATGGGCTTCTCTACATTTTCACTCCTCTACGCTCATTTTTTGCTCCACATCATTTCATTTCACTACCATATTGGAGTCAATTAGTGATTTTGCTTTCATAGTTTAGAGTTTTTGTGGTGAGATTTAGTGTGAAACTTTCTATAAGAGTGTTAGAGAAGGAGAAAAGTGAAAGAATTCTTCTTCCCTCATTTTTAAGGAAAGGCTACAAAGGATTTGCTTTGAGAATGAGTTTAAGATAGGTTTGTTTGTTTATTTAGTGTTTTATGAACTTTATTTTAAATATGAAATTTGTGTTTTGTATTATCTTTCTCATGAAGTCTGAGTAGTTCCCTCTATATTTTCTTCTACTCTGAGATATGGTGAAATGAAGAGATAAAATGAATGTGCCATAATTAAAATATAAAATAAATTATGATGATTTTTCAACTCCAAACTTAATTTGCTTTTCAGTCTGGCCAATTGATTTGTTAAAATATGTTGTGAAACATATGATCCGGGAAATCGAGTATAAGTTCTACAACATAGTGAGTATCACATTTGATTTCATGAAGGAGAAATTCATTCATGAAATTAAGTGCACAAAAATAGGGAAATATTCTTTGTTGGGTGTAAAATTGGAGAATTTTTAGGGTGACATACTAAAATCCCGAATTTGGTCTTAATGTTTAAAAACTAAAGCAAGAGTTAGCCTTCGGGAAGTGGGAGTTGGTATCCTCCTAGCCTAGCCACAAATTTAGGGACTAAACCTAAGATTAGCCAATGATTCTCTATGCACTGTATCAGGATAGAGAATTAAAATTGTTCCTATTTGGCATAATTCATACTAAAAACATTTATCTCATCTCATTTCACCAAAATTTCATTGTAGAGGGAAGGATGCTTTTTCACATAAGAAATCTTCGTTACCTAAACATAGTTCTTAGATATGAATTTAATATTTAAAAGTTGCATTTCCATTTTTGCTAATAGTTAAGTAATTTAGTTTGGTTAAAATCTCAACATTTTAAATTAGTGACAGTGATTTCGTTTGATTTTCTATAAATTTTTTATTAAAATTTATCATTGATAACTTACACTTTCCTCGTAGGATCGATATTTGAGGCTTAATACAAAATCCATTATTACTTGATAACGATATGTATACTTGCATAGAATCTCATTATTCATTGCTTATAATTTATATCTATATATTTTACACAACTTACTTTTCATATAAGGATCAAGTTTTTGGCGTTGTAGTGGTGTCAACTTCATAAATTCTTACATACAAAAAATTCAGGATCAAGTTTTTGGCATCGTTGCCAGGAAAGAAACGTTTAAACTTAATTATATTAAATAGTTTTGATAAATTAAAAAAATTAAAGAATATATATATACTATACAAATATATATATATATAAATAGGAAAAAGAAAATATAAAAAAAATCCAAAAAGAAATTTAATTAAGATTGTATTTTTAAAAAAATTTACCTTGCTTGCTTTGTTTGTTTATGTGAAATATTAGATCTGAAGATTTAGTACCTTACAATTTTGAATTAGGGTGTACTATTAGAAAAATTTGAAAACAACAAAGAGAAACTAAGAATTTGAAAGAAATGGCGAATAATATAGAAAATCTAATAAATGAAAATCGATAAAGACCTTTAAAAGATTATGCAAACCCGACAGCAGATGAACTTCATTTAACTATTCAAAATCCTGATATTGTTGCTAATTCATTTGAGCTTAATCCTGCTATTATCCAAATGGTACAAAATAATCAGTTTGGAGGATCGTGTACTGAAGATCCTAACTTACATCTTGCTAGTTTCTTGAAATTTGTGCTACATTTAAATATGACAGAGTGTCTAATGATGCTGTTAGGCTTAGACTTTTTCATTTTTCATTAAGGGATAAAGTCGAAGCTTGGTTAAATTCATTAGCACCCAGATCTATTAGAACTTGGGGAGAACTATCACAAAAATTCTTGGCTAAATATTTTCTACCCTAAAAAATCGCTAAGCTTAGAAATGATATTACATCTTTTTGTCAATTTGAAGGGGAATTGATATATGAAGCCTGAGAAACATTTAAGGATCTTTTTAGAAAATGTCCACACCATGCTTTTCTAGATTTGTTAATAATTTAAACCTTTACAATGGATTGGTAGGATCATTAAGATCTATTATAGATGTTGTTGCGGGTGGATCATTAATGTCAAAACTTTTGATAAAGCATATTTTTTAATTGAAGAAATGACTACTGACAACTTTCAATGGCCCTCTGAAAGGGTAAATCCTAAGCGAGCAGCCAGTATTCATGATTCTGATGCAATGTCTAGTTTGACATCTCAAATTGCTGCTATTTCTAAACAGATTGATCAAATAGGAGTGAACTATTCTCAAATACCCCATTATTAGAGGAAAATTCACTATGATAGATTATTGATACTCAATAATCTTATGAAACTTTAAATGTTATAAATAATCAAAATAACAATCCCTATTCTAATTATTTTAATCTTGTATGGAAAAATCACCCTAATTTTAGTTGGAATAATTATAATAATTTGGTGAATCCATCTGGAAATCTAACCAATCAAGGAAATCCTAATTTTTGACCTTATTATTCTCCAGGATTTAACTCCAATCCTAACCCACAAGTTAAGGAAAAGAAGTTGACAATGGAAGAAGTGATGTTGAATATAGGAAATTAAATACAGAATCAAGGGGCTGCTATTAGAAATATTGAAAATCAATTAGGACATATTGCGACTGCACTTAATAATAGACCTTCTGGAATTCTTCCGAGTACTGTGGAAGTTAATCCAAAAGATCAAAATAAAGAGCAAATTAAAGCTATTTAATTACAAAGTGGAAAAGAAATTGAAACAAGGATCCAAAGAGATACTGAAGTTGATGAAGATAAAGAAGAAATGGAAAATGATCAACAGGAAAATGAATAAACACAGGTTTCTGTAGAAAAACCATAACCTCCATTTTAGTAGAAGAATAAAGATAAACAATTTACAAAATTTTTGGAAATCCTTAAGAAGTTAACGATATAAAATGAACAAACACAGAGCCCTGTAGAAAAACCATTACCTCTGTTTCCTCAAAGACTAAAACAAAATGGAAAATGATCAATAGGAAAATGAACAAACGCAGGTTCCTTTTGAAAAATCATCACCTCTGTTTCCTTAAAGACTGAAGCAGAAGAATAAAAATAAACAATTTACAAAATTTTTGGAAATCCTTAAGAAGTTAACGATAAATATTCCTTTTGTTGAAGTTTTGAAACAAATGCCAAATTATGCGAAATTTATGAAGGATGTATTAAATAAGAAAAATAAAGTTTACAGATCATGAGACCGTTGCACTCAGTGAAGAGTGTAGTGCTATTATTCAGAAAAAGCTTCCTGAGAAATTAAGAGATCATGGTAGCTTTATTATTCCATGTGCAATTGGTGAAAAGTTTTATGGAAAGGCTTTATGTGATTTAGGAGCAAGTATCAATCTTATGCCCTTATTGATCTTTAAACGTTTAGATTTAGGAGACATATCCCCTACTAATGTAACTCTTCAGTTAGCTGACCGATCAATAACTTATCCAAAAGGAGTTATAGAGGATGTACTAGTCAAAGTGGATAAATTTATTTTCCCTGTAGACTTTATAGTATTGGATATAGAGGAAGATAAAGAGATTCCTATTACTTTAGGGAGACCATTTCTTGCAACAGGAAGAGCTGTAATAGATGTACAAAAAAGAGAATTAATAATGAGAGTTAATGATCAAGAAGTAAAATTTAATATAGCAAAAGCTATGAAATATCCTAAAATAGAAAAAGATAATGAATGTTTCAGGATGTAAGTAACTGAGTATTTAAGTAATGAATAGTTTAAGAAAGAATTTAAAGATAAATTTACGCAAGGAGAAATTTTTGAAAATGAAGATGAAGTTAAAGAAGAAGATTTGGATTATATTTACGGCAAATTTGAAACATTAGACTTATTGGAAAACAAAAGTAAAAATCTTATTCCTTCAAGTATTAAACCATCTAAACTTGAATTAAAAATATTACCTGCCCATTTAAAGTATGTATTTTTAGGAGAATCATCTACATTGCCTGTTATTATATCTTCCGAGTTAACTGAAATTCAGGAAGAAAAGTTAATAGAAATGTTGAAAAAGTCTAAAAAGGCTTTTGGATGGACTTTAGCATATATATTAACGGAATTAGTCCTTCAATTTGTATGCACAAAATTTTATTAGATGAAAAATATGAACCTAAAGCTGATCCTCAGAGAAGATTAAACCCGATAATGAAAGTAGCTGTTAAAAAAGAGATTTTAAAATGGTTAGATGCTGGAATTATATATCATATTTTAGATAGTGTTTGGGTAAGCCCAATTCACTGTGTTCCGAAAAAAGGAGTGATTATTGAAGAAAATGAGAAAAATGAATTAATATCAATAAGACAAGTGACTGGTTGGCGAATTTGCATTGACTATAGAAAATTAAATATGACAACTAGAAAAGATCACTTTCCTTTACCCTTTCTAGACCAAATGTTGGATAGATTGGCAGGGAATAAGTATTATTATTTTTCATATGGATATACCGGCTATCATCAAATTTTAATTGCTCGAGATGATCAAGAGAAAACAACATTTACAAGCTCATATGGAACATTTACTTTTCGTAGAATGCCTTTTAGACTATGCAATGCACCTGCAACATTTCAAAGATGTATGATGTCAATTTTTAGTAATTTTATAGAACATGGAATGGAAGTGTTTATGGATAATTTTGATGTATTTGGAACTTCGTCTGAATTATGCCTTAATATATTAGAAAAAGTTTTAGAAGTATGTGAAAAAGTCAATTTAGTATTAAATTGGGAAAATGTCAATTTATAGTTGCAGGAGGTATTGTACTTGGGCATAAAATTTCTGAAAAAGGCATGAAATTAGATCCTGCAAATATCCAAGTTATAGAAAAATTACCACCACCTACTAGTGTTAAAGGGGTGAGAAGTTTTCTAGGTCATGCTGGTTTTTATAGGTGCTACATAAAAAATTTTTCAAAAATAACTAAGCCTTTATGCCAACTTTCAAAAAAAGATATGAAATTTGATTTTAATGAAGAATGCATAAAAGTATTTAAATTATTAAAGAAAAAATTAGTCACTGCACCTATAATAGTACCACCTAACTGGGAAAAATCATTTGATATAATGTGTGATGCTAGTGATTATGCTATTGGGGCTGTATTAGGGCAAATGCACGACAAATTTTTTAAGGTTATATATTATGCTAGCAAGACTATAAATGAGACTCAAATTAATTATACTACTACAGAAAAAGAGTCATTAGCTATTGTTTACTCCTTTGATAAATTTAGACCTTATTTAATTGGAATTAAATGTATAGTTCATTCAATCATTATAATATTAAATATTTAATGCAAAAGAAGGATGCTAAACCAAGATTAATTAGATGGATACTTCTATTGCAAGGGTTTAATTTTACTATGATTGATAAAAAGGAAAATGATAATCAAATAGCTGATCATTTGTCTAGAATATAAATAGAAATATTAACTAATTTTGCAAATGAAATTTTAGAGAATTTCCATGATGAATAATTATATAGTATTGATGAAGTAGATACCTGTAGTATTCTGATATAGTAAATTATATTATAAGTGATATTTTACCACCTGATATAAAAAATCCACAATTAAAGAAGTTTATATATGATTCAAAAGACTATTTTTTGGATGACCCATATTTATATTAAAAATGTAAAGATCTAATTATCAGAAGATGTGTGCCTTATGAAGAAACTCAACAGATAATTGAAAGTTGCCATGATTCTGAATTTGGAGGACATTTCAGAACAAATAGAACTGCTTATAAAATTTTACAAGCTAAATTTTATTAGCCTACTATTTTTAAGGATGTTAATGAATATATTAAAACGTGTGATAGATGTCAACATGTAGGAAATATATCTAGAAGAAATGAAATGCCTCTAAATTACACATTGGAAGTTAAAATTTTTTATGCGTGGGGATTAGATTTTATGGGACCATTTATACTATTTGGAAACTTATATATATTACTTGCTGATTATATGTCCAAATGGATTGAAGCTATTGTTGTACCTAAATGTGATGCTCGGAGTGTTTTTAAATTTTTAATTAAGAATATTTTTACAAGATATGGAATGTCGAGAATAATTATTACTGATTGAGGTCTCATTTCAGGAATAAGAGAATCGAAAAATTAATTAAGAAATATGATATTATGCATAGATTCTATACTGCTTATCAACCTCAGACTAGTGGTCTAGCAGAGATATAAAATCGTGAAATTAAATGTATTTTAGAAAAGGTTGTAAATCCTTATAAATTAGATTGATCTGCTAGACTTGACACAACATTATGGGCATATAGAGCTGCTTATAAGTCTCCTATAGGAATATCTCCATACAGACTGATATTTGGAAAAATATGTCACTTACCTGTAGAATTAGAGCATAAACCATTTTGGGCTATTAAGGAATTTAATTTTAATCTAAAAGATGCTGGTAAGAAAAAATTATTGCAACTCAATGAACTTAAGAAGATTAGAAATAAAACATATGATAATGCAAAAATCTATAAAGAGAAAATGAAAATATGACATGATAAGAAGATTATTCAGAAGAAATTTGAACCTGGACAAGAAGTTCTATTATATAATACAAGATTCAGATTGTTTCCAAGAAAACTAAAATCTAGATGGTTAGGGTCATTTAAAGTAATTAAAGTCTATCATTCTAAAACTATTGTGATTAAAGATCCTAACACTGGAAAGATATTTAAAGTTAATGAGCATCGTTTGAAACACTATTATGAAGGGCACATACCTTAATTTAAAGAAGATTTAATTTTAAGTCAACCCAACTAAACAAATGGTATATCGGGCTGAAGACATTAAACCAAGCACTTTATGGGAGGCAACCCATACTTATATATTTATGTATTACTATTTAGTTTGTTAAGTGTCGTATATATTACTAGATAATAATCCTACATAATTAAATTTATTATAAATTAAGCCTAATGTTGGTATTGGAAGAAAAGTTGAGAATTCATTGAATGAAAAATAAAAAAATCACAAAAATTTGACCACTAGCCCCGACGGCACCAGAATGGGGGCCGACGACGCCCAAAGAAATTGATCTCAATGCCGGCAGCGCCCCTTGAGAGCGCTGGCGGTGCCGAGGATGGTTGGATGGTTCCTACGACTTTTGGCAGAGTTTGGTGGGATTTCGCTCCATAATAATCGTTGGGAGGTGTTTTAAAGTCCTAAAAACTGCCTAGAACACCTAAAAACTTTCTATTTTTGGATTCTATGGCTTTTAATTTTAGAAATACTTTGTGGTATGGAGTTTTTAATAGAAGAAAGTTTATTGGTTTTGACGCGTATAGATTATATGATAAAATTATTTTGAAGAAGAGATTGATCAAGGAAAGAGGATTTGTTAATCATGGGTTGATCAATCCAAGTGCTCCAGTTGATAAGATCATTCTGCAAAGGCGATGGGAAGTTCTGTGTTACACTACCGCTACGGTTGTTGTACCTGTAGTGAAAGATTTCTATGTAAATCTACATGGAATTACCCAAGAAGTTGTCTTCATTTGAGGTAAGGCTGTATCATTTACTTCTACGATGATTAATGAATTGTATAAGATAGAAAATATTTCAATCTATCATTATTCAAATTTCATTTCTATGCGAGATTTGATGCAAGATATTTATAATTTTCTAACGGATGAAAGTGATATGTGGGAAGTACGAGATGAATGATATATTATTTTTCCTACTTCATCACTTAATCTAATTTCGAAATAATGGCATTTCTTTATTTTTGCAAAATTACTCCCACTATGAAGATCAGTAGAGTCACTAAGGAGAGTGCTATTTTAAACTACTGCATTCAAATGGAGAAACCTATTGATATAGGTTCAATTATATTTAAATATGTGATAGGAATCATTATGAATGGGCCAATTTATGGACTTGGGCTTCCTTCAACAATTTTTCAGATTTGCAGTCAAACCCAAGTGCCATATGAAAGTTAGGAAAAAGTTTTACTACCATGGGAGCCTATGATTCCTATTGATGTTCAATACATTGGTAATGGAAATGAAGCACTAAATGATATTATAGATCATTCTTCACATGCTTCATCTCCATTAATTCCACCAGCAGTTGAAAGTTTGATTGCTTTAGAGAAGAAATTGAAGAAAATTGCAAGAGAACTTCAGAGTATTATGAATACAGTAGGAGATCTCAAGTACCTTTTGATCACCTAGATTGGAGAATGAAAGAAAATTTTGATCACACTAGAACTTTTGAAGTAGAATTAGTTCAGATGTTTAAAGAAATGAGGCGGATCGAAGAAAATTCGACAGATCAATTCCCGTACCGATCCTACTACAACCTATATGTTCATTACCAATCTATGGAAGATATTAGAGGAGGTGAAACCATTAAAGATGAGGCTTAATCATTAAAGATTGTGAACTCTTTACTTGCTTAAAAATGTTTATGTGTTTTAGTGTAATTGTTTAGATTTGGTAAGGTTTGATTTGGTTTGTTTTTACTTTAGAATTCTAAACTTTGATTATGTGTAAAGTTTTGTATCAATGTTTAGTGTTGTGACTTGATTTCGATGTTGATTTATTATTAGTTTGTTTAATATGTATAAATTTGTGAAATGTGTTTGTAAAAAGTGTATTTTCATATATAAATGACAATTTATTGTTGGTTGTGAAAATGATTGTTTGTGAAATGTGTATTTATGAATTTAGATAAAAATTTGTGTTTAAAAATACTAAAAACTTTGGAGAAAATTGAAAGGAAATTGAAAATTTAAAAAATCAAAATAATGAATTTCGGACCTTCAGTGCCAACGACATTGGCGGTGGCGTCGACGGCGCCCTCGACCTGAGAGCAGCTAATTAACCCTTTAATTCAGGATTTTCACCGCAAACCTCCATTTTTACCCCCTTAAGTCGCCTTCAACCTTCGGTTTTGCACCTAGGGCTTGATTTTGGGCGGATTTGAGGCAATTTTGTGGCAAAGAAACTTCATATTTCATCTTCTCTAGGTAAGAGCTACACTTTAAAGTAAAAATTTTTTGTTTTCACCAAAGACTTTTCTCACACTGACTAGATCCAAAATTTTGAAATATTTTTGAGAATTTTTGAGAAAATGATTTGGTGAAGAACTCTTACTTAGTGGATTTAAGTTTAAAGTAGTTTACATTTTGATTTTCGGAATTTTTGGGATTTATTCGGAATTTTTCAAAATTTTCTAGTTTTCCTATGACACCTAGATCGAGCAAAAGAAAAGTAGAATATGACGAGCAGAAATTTGTTAGCTTTAGAGCCTGTGCTCGATTTAATAGTTTGTAAGAAAATAAAAAAGTAATTCAGGCAAAGGTTTTAAAAATTTGGGAGGATAAGTTGAACGATTGATTATCGCTCGGCAATCAGAAAACTTCTGCTATTTTTCTGTCGATGCGATAGATGGGATTGTAATGAAATTTTATGCCAACCTTTCTGATGCTTCTGATGATTTTGTTTTTGTTCAAGGAAAAATGGTGGAGTTTACTCCAAGAAAAATTAATGAGTTTTATTAGTTAGAAGATGTGTATAGATGCCAATATCATTCTTTTTCTGCTATAGATCAGGCTTTAGATGAAGTTATTTCTTTTCTGATAAGTGAAAAGGGGGCTTGGAAAATAAATAAAAAATGGAGTTAAAGTTAACTTTTCCTGGAAAATAAAAAATGGAGTTAAAGTTAACTTTCTCCTTTCTATGTTAAATGTAGTATCTAAGGCCTAGCACTATTTTATTTCTGGGAGGATGATTCCAACGAATCATCATAGTGAAGTGACCAAGGATAGAGCCATCCTGAACTACTGTATTCAGCAAGTGATTGATATACATGTAGGCTCTATCATTTATATGAACACGCAATCTATTTCTCTGGTAGAGACCATTGGTGGATTGACACACCCTACTTTGATTTACACACTTTGTGAGAATGCAGGAGTTGATTTCAGCCTGATGAGGAGAGGATTGATCCTCGGAGACCGATTGAGCCTGCCAACATTAAGACTTATGAGTCTCATGTTGATTGGAAATCTGAAAGATAGGTCAAGGATATTCCTTCTACTTCTAGAACTCCCAGTGAGCCTACTTCAAGTGACCCCAGCAACAGGGAGTTGTTGGACCATATGATATTCAATAGGGAGAAATTTTGAGGATGGATCATAGGATGTAGAATATGGAGGCCAGAAATGCTCACGCTGATGATATGATTCACTAGAAATTTTAATATGATGTTGGTTATGATGATGCTTTAGTGAGATATAAGAGGGGTGACCATACAGTTAAGTTCCCTATTCACCCTACTTATATTCCACATCAGCAACAACAATTAGATGTTGATGAGGAGGAAGTTAATGACTGGTGATCTATTTTGTTTGTTTATTTATGTTTGTAATGTGTGATTGTTCTATTTGTGTTGTGATGTTGTTGAGACTTTGTTTATTATGTTATGTTAAACTGTAATGTGGATAACTGTTTTTATTTTTAGAATTTAGTTTAGTTCTGTTGTTATTTTTAGCACTTTGTTATGTATTGTGATTAGCTATTTCTCAGCAAATTTTATATGTATTATGTGCAATTTAATGTTTTTAGTATTGTAGTTTTTATATTAGCACCTGCAGAATTTTAAAATTTATGTTAAAAAATCAAAATCTCCAACAGGTATGAATTTTTTTATGTATTTAATGCTTTCTTTTACCCTTCATTTTTAAAGTTCTTGATGTAAAAATCTTTT
>JXCR01146778.1:155136-222769 GCA_002079205.1 Phalaenopsis hybrid cultivar | reverse complement strand
TGAATGTTAACTTAATTATTAATAAAGTTTTATGAAGTTCTTTTTCATATGAATTTCCTAAGTGACTTTAATATAAAAAATTGCAATTTTTCTTGAAAGAAATAGAGGATCAGAAACCTTAGACTTAATTACTAAATATCCTTAGACCTTTAGTATTAACTGGAGTTGTTTTGAATTTTTCTTAAGTTAAAACTATTATATTTAAAAAACTAAAATATGAAAGTCTAAAAGTTAAATTCTTTACCAAAAGTCATATTTTTTTATGTAGTAGAGAAGTTACTTGAGGACAAGTAACATTTAAGTTTGGGGGATTTTGATACATCGAAAATATATTCATTTCTAGACCCATATTTTATATTCATTTTTGGTGATATTGCACTTTAATGGAAGATATTTTGATGTTTTCTTGTAGGTTGTTGATTTTTAGGGCTTAAAGCAAAAAGAAAGCAAAAAGGATGAAATTTGGAGTCAGAATTAAGTTTTTAAAGAAACGCTTAGCGCCGGTAGTGCCAAGGTCAGCGCCGACGGCGCAGAACAATTTAACGCTGAAGATTTTTACTCAGTGCCGACGGCGCCAGACCAGCGCCAACGACACCAAATGTGGTGCAGACCCGTTTCAAGAAGGTTCGATGTATTTGGACAATTTTTTTGAAGATTTTTTGGAGGCACTTCTTGGAGAACCGACCTTGGGCTCTATTCAGGACCGAATTTCATCAGAAAATGGGCTCATCTACATTTTTCACTCCTCTACGTTCATTTTTCACTTCACATCATTCCATTCCATTACCATATTGGAGTCAATTAGTGATTTTGCTTTCATAGTTTAGAGTTTGTGGTGAGATTTAGTGTGAAACTTTCTGTAAGAGTGTTGGAGAAGGAAAAAAGTGAGAGAATTCTTCTTCCCACATTTCTAAGGAAAGGCTACAAAAGATTTATTTTGAGAAAGAGTTCCAGATAAGTTTGTTTGTTTATTTAGTATTGTATGAACTTTATTTTTATATGAAATTTGAGTTTTGTAGTATCTTTCTCATGAAGTCTGAGTAGTTCCCTCTATCTTTTCCCTTGCTCTGAGATATGGTGAAATGAAGAGACAAAATGAATGTGCCATAATTAAAATATAAAATAAATTGTGATGATTTTTCAACTCCGAACTTAATTTACTTTTCAATTTGACTAATTGATTTGTTAAAATATATTGTGAAACATATGATCCGGGAAATGAAGTATGAGTTCTACAACAGAGTGAGGATCACATTTGATTTTATGAAGGAGAAATTCGTTCATGAAATTAAGTGCAAATAAATAGGGAAATATTCTTTTTTGGGTGAAAAATTGGAGAATCTTTAGGGTGACAGACTAAAATCCTCAATTTGGTCTCAGTATTTAAAAACTAAAGCGAGCGTTAGCCTTCAAGAAGTGGGAGCTCTGGAGTGGGAGCCAGTATCCTCTTAGCCCAGCCACGGATTTAGGGACTAAACCTAATATTAGCCAATGATTTTTTATGCACTATATCAGGTTAGAGAATTAAAATTGCTCCTATTTGGCACAATCCATATTAAAAACATTTATTTCATCTCATTTAACCAAAATTTCATTGTAGTGGGAATGATGCTTTTTCACATAAGAAATTCTATACCTAAACATAGTTCTTAGATTAGAATTTAATATTTAAAGTTACGTTTCCATTTTTGTTAATAATTAAGTAATTTAGTTTGGTTAAAATATCAACATTTGAAATTAGTGACAGTGATTTCGTTTGACTTTCTATAAATTTCTTATTAAAATTTATCATTGCTAACTTACACTTTCCCCGTAGGATCGATATTTGGGGCTTAAATAGAAAATCCATTATTACTTGATAACAATACGTATACTTGCGTAGAAACCCATTATTCATTGCTTATAATTTATGTATATATTTTACACAACTTACTTTTCATATAAGGATCAAATTTTTAGCGCTGTTGTGGTGTCAACTATACATCCGTGCATACAAAAAAGTTGGGATCAAGGTGCAGATAGTGAGGATTGGTTGGGTGCAATTAGTCTCCAAATGAAAGATTAATATGTTGTACAGCCTAATTGGAACACCCACGAGCAGTATAATTCAGGTGCACAAATCCCAACACTGCTAATTGCTTTCTCTCGGACATAGCACCCGGTGTCAAGGCATCGGGCTTTGGGCACTCAAGCACCCATTATGCACTGCTCACAGAGCATAGGCGCTCTTGAGCACCTTATGGGGGCATAAGCGCCTAATATGGGTGCTTAGACGCCCACTACAGGCACCCCAACACCTGTTTTCAGGGAGCTTGAAGCTTGTGAGTCATGTTCAACGCCTACGCAACTGAAGCAAATTTCATAAAAAATTTTGGTTTGAAGTCCTCATTTCAAGCAGCGTAAAGTCTGTATGTGTGATTTTCTTCTTGTATTCTTCGATTGTGTTCCCCCGATGAAAGAAAGAAGAGTTGAAGATGTGGATTTTGATAATATGTAATGATTCTTTCGTTGGATTAGAAGAAAAAAAGATTGTAGAGCAAGTCCTATAGTTTAGAGAGGAAATTGATTTGAGTTCTCTGTAAAATTCTTTCATTTCATAGTGGAATTATTATGCTGGTGTGGTTTCATGGTTTTTCCCGTTCTCGGATTTTTCCACATAATTTCTTGTGTGTTTTTCTAATTGCCTTGATTGTGTTTCCATTTATATTTTGTTCCAATTTTCTCAAATCTTGTAGTTCCTATTATTCTATGATATGGTTTAGTTTCTAATTGATTCTAAGCGCTGATAAAGTTGGGAATTGCTTCTCGTTATTCCCATCAATTTGCCATCAAATTAACACAATCAAATCCTAATAAAATTTGCTAAACAATTTATGGGGGTATCTTTAGGATTTAACCGGAGTTTAGAAAATTCGGCTGAACCGGTCGGTTCCACCGATTCGACCATGAACCGATGGATAGTCCAGTTCAAATCATATAAAAACCCCTTTTTTGTCTATCAAAACTGGTTAAATTGGAGGTTCGAATAGTAGGTCGATGAACCGGTCAAACCATGAATCAACTTCACATTACAAATTTTACTAATTCTGAATGTCATAAGGTTTCCCCATCACAGCTTAAGGGCAGCACATCACTCGCACTGCTCTCGCGCATGCTCACACAACAGAGCTGTACAACCTTTAGATCTTGACAGGCGAGAACTGTTATTAGCTTGTTCTTTTTTTATAATTGTCATTATTGCATCATTATTTTACCATTTAGATCATATTTAATTAATATTAATTGTTATTACGTCATCTAGTTCAACCAACAATTCAACTCCTATTGAACCAATGAATTTGAACATTTTAACCTTTTGGTTTAATGTTTGCTTCGATTTTCAAAACCTTGGATTCAATTAATGATATATGAACAAATTTTAAGATTCTTTTCAAAATGAAATAAATCTTACAAAATTTGCTAAATTTGACTTAAAATCTTGTCCCTGGTCAAATAGGCCATAAATATATCAAAAAATAATAATTTCAGGTGTATACATTTATTTATTTATTCATTCAATGTCTTATTGAAATCATTTGATCTGCAAATTGCAAATTCCATGGGGGGATTTGATAGACGTGTTTTAAAGGATTATCGTCTCAATTTCACGTAAATCCGCTAAACTTGAATTTTGAAGGTGCTAAATCTAATCTTGTTTTAAATCCAATATTTCCTGTGCCATAATGTAAATCCTAGGTTTACTAAATCCGTTAAAGAGTTAAATTTAAGGGATTTGATGAGAGTTGAAATAATAATGTTCTAAATCTGATGAATTTAAATAAATTTAAATTAAATCATATCAAATATATATATTTTTTATTTTAACGATACTAAATTTTATAAATACGAATATAAGGAATTTACTAATCCTTGCTGAACCTAAATCCTCACGTGCAGCCAAAAACCCTCATTTCTTCACCGAACAAAGCATTATGTCCGAAGAACTCGTGGTCTTCCGGAGCTAAAACCCTAGCAATGGCGGTTAGGTCCCTTTCTTGTCTTAGGAAGCTCCTCCGGCATGATAATGGTTCCTTTCCTTTTAGTTTCCGATTAGGGTTCACCGAGGGCCGACGTTCTGTGACGTACATGCCCCGGCCCGGCGACGGTGCGCCGAGGGCAGTGACGCTGATTCCCGGTGACGGAATCGGTCCCCTGGTCACCGGAGCCGTGCAGCAGGTCATGGAGGCGATGCATGCGCCTGTGTTCTTCGAGACCTATGAGGTCCATGGAGACATGACATCAGTGCCGCAGGAGGTAATTGATTCGATCCGAAGGAATAAGGTCTGTCTCAAGGGGGGCCTGGCTACGCCAGTGGGTGGAGGTGTTAGCTCTCTGAATGTGCAGCTGAGGAAGGAGCTCGATCTCTACGCTTCCCTGGTCAACTGTTTCAATCTCCCTGGGTTGCCCACACGCCATGAGAACGTTGACATTGTTGTAATTAGAGAGAACACGGAAGGGGAGTACTCTGGGCTTGAGCACGAGGTCGTTCCTGGTGTGGTAGAGAGCTTGAAGGTAGTACTTGTTTTTCTTAGTTGCATTTTCTTAAACCTTTCTGGCTTGATATCTGGATGGTGTACACTGTGTGATAGATTGAAGGAAGTTGCATTTGGTTCCTGAAATTTGGTATTTATTGTTTAATATTGAAATTTAGAACTTCTCATGTGAAGAATTTCTTACTCAGGAAGCTGAAGTTGACGGAATACAGTAATCTGAGAATGCCATTCAATCATGTAAATTCTGCTTCAAGGTTTTTTCTTCTTTGGTAGCAAACATAAAATATCTTCCAAAGTTTTTCTAGTGATTCCATAAAAATTTTAACCATATGGAGCAAGTTGTTTTAAATGTATCTTTTAAAAAGAAGGAAAACTATCAAAATAAATAGTTACCTTCGATTAGCTGCTGAAAGGTGGAAGCTTGCTAATATTTAAGATAGCTCTTTTAGAGAAGTAAATTATAAATCTATAGTTGAACCAATTTGATGCCGTGATAAAATGATTCGTTGAATTGAGAAGATTATCATATTAAATATAAATATGGAATCTACAAAGGGATTGCACAAAAAAATTCAAGTAGAAGAAACAGCCGTTATAAAGTGGCAAAATTTATATACTGAAGGTGTTTACAATGGTTACAGGAATGATGGAAGATATATGTAGAGGATAGTAAGCCAATGGAAAGCTGCAAGTTTTGATGATTTTTATAATTTTATAGGCACCATGGAAGGAGGATAGAAGATAGGAATTCTAAAGAATATTGATCAGACTTCAATTATTAAAAATGAAGATTATAGGAATCTGGTTAAATATGAAGATATAAAGAAAAGTTATAAAAAGTGAAAATGTGAAGTTTTTAACCCCTTGATAGATTGATGTGTTAGCAATAAAGAGTAAAACATAAGCTTCATTGTTATAATTTTATGTAAACAGAAAATGTTTACGTATATTATGATGATAGAAACTTAAACAAAAATAAAATTAAGATTTCTTTCATACTTTACTATTTTTAAGCAATTAGCATTTTCAATTAGTTTCATTAATACGTGACATCATCACATTCACATGAACTTATATAGTGGAATACGATATTTGAAGCATAAGTTACGTGTTAATCCTTAAATGGTGGTAGTTGATGAGGAAAAAGAACATAGATAAGTTGAAGTGAAAGACAAGATAGGACAAAAGGAAGATGAGATAGAAAAGTGTTGAAGTTATTTTTATTTTATTTTATTTATTTATTTATTTACCGGGAGAGAAACATAATGCAAACGCTAAGCTTCCTTTATATTTTCTTAGTTGATGTTTTTGTTTTAAGAAGAAAACATTTCGTGGCAATGTGGGGAAATNAAGTTATTTTTATTTTATTTTATTTATTTATTTATTTACCGGGAGAGAAACATAATGCAAACGCTAAGCTTCATTTATATTTTCTTAGTTGATGTTTTTGTTTTAAGAAGAAAACTTTTCGTGGCAATGTGGGGAAAATGAAAATCAGGTAACAGAACTATCAATTTTTGGGGTGTTTTAAAAAAGTAAATTTTTTCTAATAGTTAAATTTTTATTTTTTCCTTACCCTTTCCTTACAAAAAATATAAAAGTTTTATTTTTACTTTTGACTCTTTTTATTTCTATTCCCTCACTTCTTAGGCTATTAAAATTTTGTGAATGCTGAAGTGAGATTTAAAATGCTACAAAGTGCATCTTGTAGCATGTACTTTACTTAAAAAAATGTACCCTTCTTAACACTCTCGAGAGCATTTGATGACCATTTTGCTTCAAGATGTTTTCTCTTACTCTTTAAACACATTTTTTTAAAAATTGGTATTATGAAANACAAAAAATATAAAAGTTTTATTTTTACTTTTGACTCTTTTTATTTCTATTCCCTCACTTCTTAGGCTATTAGAATTTTGTGAATGCTGAAATGAGATTTAAAATGCTACAAAGTGCTTCATGTAGCATGTACTTTACTTAAAAAATGTACCCTTCTTAACACTTGTGCTTTGATTGTTTTTCTCGAGAGCATTTCATGACCATTTTGCTTCAAGATGTTTTCTCTTACTCTTTAAACACATTTTTTTAAAAATTGGTGTCATGAAGGGCTAAATGATATTTTGAGAAATTATTAATATGAGTTTTATAGTAGAAATCTTTTTTAGTTGATCATAATGCACAAAATTATGAAACATTGATCAAATGCACAAATAAAATGGAAGTTTAGATAACTTTGAAGAATATGCATGAAAGTAATTCCTTGGTCCACTTGAGANAATGCACAAAATTATGAAACATTGATCAAATGCACAAATAAAATGGAAGTTTAGATAACTTTGAAGAATATGTATGAAAGTAATTCCTTGGTCCACTTGAGAAGCCCCTTGAGATTTGTAAAGTTATGAGAGATATTGAAGTAATTTGGTTATTGAATATTTTTAGTGAAATTTTTAGGACTATGAGAATGTAAAATAGACAAAAAAGAATCATTTGTTACCATTAATTAATACAAAATAGGTGTTCTTGATTGTTATTATTAGTGGGGAATCAATTGACCTTTTNTATTTTTAGTGAAATTTTTAGGACTATGAGAATGTAAAATAGACAAAAAAGAATCATTTGTTACCATTAATTGTTCTTGATTGTTATTATTAGTGGGGAATCAATTGGCCTTTGAGATTTGGATATTTATGAGAGATTGAAATAGTTTGGTTATTGAACTTTTTCAAAGAAGTCTGTTAAACTATGAGAATGTCAATTGAAATAAATAGACACATTTGGACATATTATTTAGTATAAAGAAGTTTCTCAAAACTTTTGTAATTATGGGGGAATTTTGTTGACCACTTATAGAGAGCAATATGTCACCTCCCAAAAGAGCTCTTAGGGGTGGTGGACAACCCAGGACTTAAATACTGCTTTTCGGTCCTACACCTAGCCGATGTGAGACTTTTTGTCCGTGACATTCTCCTCCACCCAATCACGTGAAGTCCTCGTCACGAATCGGCAGCACCGAGGGTCCCACTGGACCATGGAGAGTGNTTTATGAGAAATATTGGATTTGAAGGTTTAGTACTTTACGATTTAGAATTAGAACATACTATTAGTAAAATTCGCAAACAATAAAGAGAAACTAAGAATTTGAAAGAAATGGCGAATAATATAAAAAATGTAATAAATGAAAATCGACAAAGACCTTTAAAAGATTATGCAAATCCAACAGCAGATGAACTTCATTTAACTATTCAAAATCCTGATGTTGCTGCTAATTCATTTGAGCTTAAACCTGATATTATCCAAATGATACAAAATAATCAGTTTGGAGGATCACCTACTGAAGATCTTAACTTACAACTTGTTAGTTTTCTTGAAATTTGGGCTACATTTAAATATGACAGAGTGTCTAATGATGTTGTTAGGCTTTGACTTTTTCTTTTTTCATTAAAGGATAAAGTCAAGGCTTGGTTGAATTCATTAGCACCCGGATCTATTGGAGAACTATCACAAAAATTCTTGGCTAAATATTTTCCACCCTTGAAAACCGCTAAGCTTAGTAATAATATTACATCTTTTCTTCAGTTTAAAGGGGAATCAATATATGAAGCCTAAGAAAGATTTAAGGATTTTTTTTAGAAAATGTCCACACTATGCTTTACCAGATTGGTTAATAATTCAAACCTTTTACAATGGATTGGTAGAATCATTAAGATCTATTATAGATGCTACTCCGGGTGGATCATTAATGTCAAAACCTTTTGATGAAGAATATTCTTTAATTGAAGAAATGACTACTAACAAATTTCAATGGCCCTCTAAAATGGTAAATCCTAAGAGAGCAGTCAGTATTCATGATTCTGATGCAATGTCTATTTTGGCATCTCAAATTGCTGCTATTTCTAAACAGATCGATCAAATATGAGGGAACTAATCTCAAATACCCCCAGTGTTAGAGGAAAATTCACTATGACATATTATTGATACTCAACAATCTTATGAAACTTTAAATGCTATAAATAATCAAAATAACAATTCCTATTCTAATTATTTTAACCCTGGATGGAAAAATCACCATAATTTTAGTTGGAATAATTATAATAATTCTATTAATCCATCTGGAAATCTAACAAATCAAGGAAATCCTAATTTTTGAGCTTATTATTCTCCAGGATTTAACTCCAATCCTAACCCACAAGTCAAGGAAAAGAAGTTGACAATGGAAGAAGTGATGTTGAATATGGGAAATTAAATACAGAATTAAGGGGCTGCTTTTAGAAATATTGAAAATCAATTAGGACATATTGTGACTGCACTTAATAATAGACCTTCTGGATTTCTTCTGAGTACTATGGAAGTTAATCCAAAAGATCAAAATAAAGAGCAAATTAAAGTTATTAAATTACGAAATGGAAAAGAAATTGAAACAAAGATTCAAAGAGAAACTGAAGTTGATGAAGAGAAGGAAGAAATGAAAAATGAACAAAAGGAAAATGAACAAACACAGGTTCCTATAGAAAAACCATTACCTCTGTTTCCTCAAAGACTGAAGCAGAAGAATAAAGATAAACAATTTACAAAACTTTTGGAAATCCTTAAGAAGTTAACGATAAATATTCCTTTTGTTGAAGCTTTGGAACAAATGTCAAGTTATGCAAAAGTTATGAAGGATGTACTAAATAAGAAAAAGAAAGTTTACATATCATGAGACTGTTGCACTCAGTGAAGAGTGTAGTGTTATTATTCAGAAAAAGCTTCCTGAAAAATTAAAAGATCATGGTAGCTTTACTATACCTTGTGCAATTGGTGAAAAGTTTTATGGAAAGGCTTTATGTGATTTAGGAGTGAGTATCAATCTTATTCCCTTATTGATCTTTAAACGTTTAGATTTAGGAGAAATTTCTCTTACTAATGTAACTCTTCAGTTAGCTGACCGATCAATAACTTATCTAAAAAGAGTTATAAAGGATGTACTAGTCAAAGTGGATAAATTTATTTTTCCTGTAGACTTTATAGTATTGGATATAGAGGAAGATAAAGAGATTCCTATTATTTTTAGGAGACCATTTCTTGCAACAGGAAGAGCTGTAATAGATGTACAAAAAGGAGAATTAATAATGAGAGTTAATGATCAAGAAGTAAAATTTAATATCGCAAAAGCTATGAAATATCCTGCAATAGAAAAAGATCATGAATGTTTCAGTATGGAAGTAGCTGAGTATTTAAGTAATGAATAGTTTAAGAAAGAATTCAAAGATAAATTTAAACAAGGATAAATTTTTGAAAATGAAGATGAAGTTAAAGAAGAAGATTTGGATTATATTCAAGTCAAATTTGAAACGTTAGACTTGTTGGAAAATGAAAGTAAAAATCTTATTCCTTCAAGTATTAAACCATCTGAACTTGAATTAAAAATATTACTTGCCCATTTAAAGTATGTATTTTTCGGAGAATCATCTACATTGCCTATTATTATATCTTCCGAGTTAACTAAAATTCAGGAAGAAAAGTTAATAGAAATGTTGAAAAAGTATAAAAAGGCTTTTGGATGGACTTTAGCAGATATTAAAGGAATTATTCTTTCAATATGTATGAACATAATTTTATTAGATGAACAATATGAACCTAAAGCTAATCCTCTGAGAAGATTAAACCCGATAATAAAAGAAGTTGTTAAAAAAGAGATTTTAAAATGGTTAGATGCTAGAATTATATATCATATTTCAGATAGTGTTTAGGTAAGCCCAATTCATTGTGTTCTAAAGAAAGGAGGAGTGACTGTTTGAGAAAATGAGAAAAATCAATTAATATCAATAATAAAAGTAACTGGTTGGCAAATTTGCATTGACTATAGAAAATTAAATATGACCATTAGAAAAGATCACTTTCCTTTACCCTTTATAGACCAAATGTTGGATAGATTGGTAAGGAATAAGTATTGTTACTTTTTAGATGTATATACCGTTTATCACCAAATTTCAATTGCTCCAGATGATCAAGAGAAAATAACATTTACAAGCTCATATGGAACATTTGCTTTTCGTGCAATGTCTTTTGGACTATGCAATGCACCTGCAACATTTCAAAGATGTATGATGTCAAATTTTAGTAATTTTACAGAACATGGAATGGAAGTGTTTATGGATGATTTTTCTGTATTTGGAACTTTGTTTGAATTATGCCTTAATAATTTACAAAAAGTTCGGGAAGTATGTGAAAAAGTCAATTTAGTATTAAATTGGGAAAAATATCAATTTATGGTTGCAGGAAGTATTGTACTTGGGCATAAAATTTATGAAAAAGGCATGGAAGTAGATCTTGTAAAAATCCAAGTTATAGAAAAATTACCACCACCTACTAATGTTAAAGGGGTGAGAAGTTTTTTAGGACATGCTGGTTTTTACAGACGCAACATAAAAAAATTTTCAAAAATAACTAAGCGTTTATGCAAATTTTTAGAAAAAGATATGAAATTTAATTTCAATGAAGAATACATAAAAGTATTTGAATTATTAAAGAAAAAATTAGTCATTTCACCTATAATAGTACCACCTAACTGGGAAAAACTATTTGAAATAATGTGTGATGTTAGTGATTATGCTATTGAGGTTGTATTAGGACAAATGCATGACAAAGTTTTTAAGGTTATATATTATGCTAACAAGAGTATAAATGAGGCTCAAATTAATTATACTATTACAGAAAGAGAGTTATTAGCTATTGTTTATTACTTTGATAAATTTAGACCTTATTTAATTGGAATTAAATGTATAATGCATACAGATCATTCAANTAAAGGGGTGAGAAGTTTTTTAGGACATGCTGGTTTTTACAGACGCAACATAAAAAAATTTTCAAAAATAACAAAGCCTTTATGCAAATTTTTAGAAAAAGATATGAAATTTAATTTTAATGAAGAATACATAAAAGAATTTGAATTATTAAAGAAAAAATTAGTCATTGCACCTATAATAGTACCACCTAACTGGGAAAAACCATTTGAAATAATGTGTGATGTTAGTGATTATGCTATTGAGGTTGTATTAGGACAAATGCATGACAAAGTTTTTAAGGTTATATATTATGCTAGCAAGACTATAAATGAGGCTCAAATTAATTATACTACTACAGAAAGAGAGTTATTAGCTATTGTTTATTCCTTTGATAAATTTAGACCTTATTTAATTGAAATTAAATGTATAATGCATACAGATCATTCAGCTATTAAATTTTTAATGCAAAAGAATGATGTTAAACCAAGATTAATTAGATGGATACTTCTATTGAAAGGGTTTGATTTTACTGTGATTGATAGAAATCAAGATTAATTAGATGGATACTTCTATTGCAAGAGTTTGATTTTACCGTGGTAGATAAAAAGAAAAATGATAATCAAATAGATGAACATTTGTCTAGAATAGAAATAGAAATATTAACTAATTTTGCAAATGAAATTTTAGAGAATTTCCCTGATGAACAATTATATAGTATTGATGAAATGAATGTACCGTGGTATTCTGATATAGTGAATTATATTGTAATTGATATTCTACCACCTGATATAAAAAATCCTCAATTAAAGAAGTTTATATATGATTCAAAAGACTAATTTTGAGATGACCCATATTTATATCAAAAATGTAAAAATCTAATTATTAGAATATGTGTGCCTTATGAAGAAACTCAACAGATAATTGAAAGTTGTCATGATTCTGAATTTGGAGGACATTTCAGAACAAATAGAACTGCATATAAAATTTTACAAGCTGGATTTTATTGCCCGACGATTTTTAAAGATGTTAATGAATATGTTAAAATGTGTGATAGATGTCAACATGTAGGAAATATATCTAGAAGAAATGAAATGCCTATAAATTACACATTGGAAGTTCAAATTTTTTATGCTTGAGGATTAGATTTTGTGGGACCATTTATGCCTTCATCTAGAAACTTATATATATTACTTGTTGTTGATTATATGTCCAAATGGATTGAAGCTATTGTTGTACCTAGATATGATGCTTGGATTGTTTCTATATTTTTAATTAAGAATATTTTTACAAGATACAATATTTAGATTATTTCTAGGAAAACTGAAATCTAGATGGTTAGTAATTAAATTCTATCATTATGGAGCTGTTGTGATTAAAGATCCTAACACTCGAAAGATATTTAAAGTTAATTGGCATCGTTTGAAAAACTATTATGAAGGGCACATACCTCAATTTAAAGAAGTTTTACTGTTAAGTCAACCCAACTAAACAAATGGTATGTCGGACTGACGGCATTAAACCAAGCATNGTAAATGAAATTTTAGAGAATTTCCCTGATGAACAATTATATAGTATTGATGAAATGAATGTATCGTGGTATTCTGATATAGTAAATTATATTATAAGTGATATTCTACCACCTGATATAAAAAATCCACAATTAAAGAAGTTTATATATGATTCAAAAGACTAATTTTGCGATGACCCATATTTATATTAAAAATGTAAAAATCTAATTATTAGAATATGTGTGCCTTATGAAGAAACTCAACAGATAATTGAAAGTTGTCATGATTCTGAATTTGGAGGACATTTCAGAACAAATAGAACTGCATATAAAATTTTACAAATTGGATTTTATTGCCCTACGATTTTTAAAGATGTTAATGAATATGTTAAAATGTGTGATAGATTTCAACACGTAGGAAATATATCTAGAAGAAATGAAATGCCTATGAATTACACATTGGAAGTTGAAATTTTTTATGCTTGAGGATTAGATTTTGTGGGACAATTTATGCCTTCATTTAGAAACTTATATATATTACTTGTTATTGATTATATGTCCAAATGGATTGAAGCTATTGTTGTACCTAGATGTGATGCTTGGATTGTTTCTATATTTTTAATTAAGAATATTTTTACAAGATATGGAATGCCGAGAATAATTATTATTGATGGAGGACCTCATTTCAGGAATAAGAGAATTGAAAAATTAATTAAGAAATATGATATTATGCTTAGATTCTCTACTGCTTATCATCCTCACACTAGTGGTCTAGCAGAGATATCGAATCGTGAAATTAAACGCATTTTAGAAAAGGTTGTAAATCCTTATAAATTAGATTGGTCTGCTAGAGTTGACACAACATTATGAGCATATAGAACTGCTTATAAGACTCCTATAGGAATGTCTCCATACAAATTGATATTTGGAAAAACATGTCACTTACCTGTAGAATTAGAGCATAAAGCATTTTGGGTTATTAAGGAATTTAATTTTAATCTAAAAGATGTTGGTGAGAAAGATTATTGCAACTCAATGAACTTGAAGAGATTAGAAATGAAGCATATGATAATGCAAAAATCTATAAAGAGAAAATGAAAATATGACATGATAAGAAGATTATTCAAAAGAAATTTGAACCTGGACAAGAAGTTCTATTATATGATACAAGATTTAGATTATTTCTAGGAAAACTAAAATCTAGATGGTTAGTAATTAAATTCTATCATTATGGACCTGTTGTGATTAAAGATCCTAACACTCGAAAGATATTTAAAGTTAATTGGCATCGTTTGAAAAACTATTATGAAGGGCACATACCTCAATTTAAAGAAGTTTTACTGTTAAGTCAACCCAACTAAATAAATGTTATGTCGGGCTGACGACATTAAACCAAGCGCTGTATGGGAGGCAACACATACTTATATGTTTATGTATTACTACTTAGTTTGTTAAGTGTCTTATATATTAGTAGATAATAATCTACATAATTAAATTTATTATAAATTAAGCCTAATATTTGTATTGGAAGAAAAGTTGAGATTTAATTGAACGAAAAATAAAAAAAATTGAAAAAAATTGGCCACTAGCCCTGACGACGCCATAATGGGCGCCGACGACGCCCAAAGAAATTAATCTCAGCACCAAAAACGTCCCCCGAGAGCGCCGGCGGTGACGAGGATGGTTGGAAGGTTCCTGCGACTTTTGGCAGACTTTGGCAGGATTTCGCTCCATAATAACCGATGGGAGGTGTTTTTAAATTCCTAAAAACTGCATAGGACTCCTAGAAACTTCCTATTTTTAGATTCCATGGCTTCCAATTCTTGAAATACTTTGAGGAATAGAGTTTTTAATAGATGAAAGTTTATTGGTTTTGACGCGCAGAGATTATATGATAGAATTATTTTGAAGAAGAGATTGATCAAGGAAAGAAGATTTGTTAATCATGAGTTGATCAATCCAAGTGCTCCAGTTAACAAGATCATTCTGCAAAGGTGATGGGAAGTTTTGTGTTACACTAACGCTGCGGTTATTGTACCTGTAGTGAAAGAGTTCTATGCAAATCTACATGGAATTACGAGTTGTCTTCGTTTGAGGTAAGGCTGTATCATTTACTCATGTGAGGATTAATGAATTGTATATGATAGAAAATATTTCAATCTATCATTATGCAAATTTCATTCCTATGTTAGATTTGATGCATTATATTTATAATTTTCTAACGAATGAAAGTGATATGTGGGAAGTACGAGATGAAGGATATATTATTTTTCCTACTTCATCACTTAATCCAATTTCAAAATAATGGCATTTATTTATTTGTGCAAATTTACTCCCACTATGAAGATCAGTAGAGTCACTAAGGAGAGTGCTATTTTAAACTACTGCATTCAAATGGAGAAACCTATTGATATAGGTTCAATTATATTTAAATCTGTGATGGGAATCATTATGAATAGGTCAATTTATGGGCTTGGGCATCCTTCAATAATTTTTCAGATTTGTAGTCAATCCCAAGTGTCATATTAAAGTTGGGAAAAACTTTTACTACCATGGGAGAGCCTATGATTCCTATTGATGATCAGTACGTTGGTAATGAAAATGAAGCACTAAATGCTATTATAAATCATTCTTCACATGCTTCATCTCCATTAATGCCACCAACAGTTGGAAGTTCGCTTGCTTTAAAGAAGAAATTGAAGAAAATTGAAAGAGAACATCAANACTAGCCCCGACGACGCCATAATGGGCGCCGACGACGCCCAAAGAAATTAATCTCAGCACCAAAAACGTCCCTCGAGAGCGTTGGCGGCGGCGAGGATGGTTGGAAGGTTCCTGCGACTTTTGGCAGACTTTGGCGGGATTTCGCTCCATAATAACCGATGGGAGGTGTTTTTAAATTCCTAAAAACTGCCTAGGACTCCTAGAAATTTCCTATTTTCAGATTCCATGGCTTCCAATTCTCGAAATACTTTGAGGAATAGAGTTTTTAATAGATGAAAGTTTATTGGTTTCGACGCGCAGAGATTATATGATAAAATTATTTTGAAGAAGAGATTGATCAAGGAAAGAAGATTTGTTATTCATGAGTTGATCAATCCAAGTGCTCCAGTTGACAAGATAATTCTGCAAAGGTGATGGGAAGTTTTGTGTTACACTACCGCTGCGGTTATTGTACCTGTAGTGAAAGAGTTCTATGCAAATCTACATGGAATTACGAGTTGTCTTCGTTTGAGGTAAGGCTGTATCATTTACTCATGTGAGGATTAATGAATTGTATATGATAGAAAATATTTCAATCTATCATTATGCAAATTTCATTCCTATGTTAGATTTGATGCATTATATTTATAATTTTCTAACGAATGAAAGTGATATGTGGGAAGTACGAGATGAAGGATATATTATTTTTCCTACTTCATCACTTAATCCAATTTCGAAATAATGGCATTTATTTATTTGTGCAAATTTACTCCCTACTATGAAGATCAGAAGAGTCACCAAGGAGAGTGTTATTTTAAACTATTGCATTCAAATGGAGAAACCTATTGATTTAGGTTCAATTATATTTAAATCTGTGTTGTGAATCATTATGAATTGGCCAATTTATGGGCTTGGGCATCCTTCAATAATTTTTCAGATTTGTAGTCAATCCCAAGTGTCATATGAAAGTTGGGAAAAACTTTTACTACCATGGGAGCTTATGATTCCTATTGATGATCAGTACGCTGGTAATGGAAATGAAGCACTAAATGCTATTATAGATCATTCTTAACATGCTTCATCTCCATTAATGCCACCAGCAGTTGGAAGTTGGCTTGCTTTAAAGAAGAAATTGAAGAAAATTGAAAGAGAACATCAGAGTATTATGAGTGTAGTAGGAGATCTCAAGTACCTTTTTGATCACCTAGATTGGAGAATGAAAGAAAATTTTGATCACACTGGTACTTTTGAAGTAGGATTAGTCTAGATGTTTAAAGAAAAGACGTGGATCGAAGAAAATTTAACAGATCAATTCCCGTACCGATCCTTCTACAACCTATATGTTCATTACCAATCTATGGGAGGTATTAGAGGAGGTGAAATCACTGAAGATGAGGCTCAATGATTAAAGATTTTGAACTCTTTACTTGTTAAAAAATGTTTATGTGTTTTAGTGTAATTGTATGGATTTGGTTAGGCTTGATTTGGTTTATTTTTGTTTTAGAATTCTAAACTTTGATTATGTGTATAGTTTTGTGTCAGTGTTTAGTGTTGTGACTTGATTTAGATGCTGATTTATTATTAATTTGTTTAATAAGCATGAATTTGTGAAATGTGTTTGTAAAAAGTGTATATTCATATATAAAATACAGTTTAATGTTTGNATTAGAGGAGGTGAAATCACTGAAGATGAGGCTCAATGATTAAAGATTTTGAACTCTTTACTTGTTAAAAAAATGTTTATGTGTTTTAGTGTAATTGTATGGATTTGGTTAGGTTTGATTTGGTTTATTTTTGCTTTAGAATTCTAAACTTTGATTATGTGTATAGTTTTGTGTCAGTTTTTAGTGTTGTGACTTGATTTAGATGCTGATTTATTATTAATTTGTTTAATAAGCATGAATTTGTGAAATGTGTTTGTAAAAAGTGTATTTTCATATATAAAATATAGTTTAATGTTGGTTGTGAAAATGATTATTTGTGAAATGTGTATTTATGAATTTAGATAAAAATTTGTGTTAAAAAATACTAAAAACTTTGGAGAAAATTGAAAGGAAATTGAAAATTTGAAAAATCAAAATAGTGAATTTTGGGCCATCAGTGCCGACGGCATTGGCATTGGTGCCGACGACGCCCTCAACCTGAGAGCGGCAAATTAACCCTTTAATTCACGAATTGCACTGTAAACCTCCATTTTTACCCCCTTAAGTCACCTTCAACCTTTGGTTTTGCACCTTGGGCTTGATTTTGAGCTGATTTGAGGCGATTTTGTGTCAAAGAAACTTCAAATTTCATCATCTCTAGGTAAGAGCTACACTTTAAAGTAAAAATTTTTGGTTTTCACCAAAGATTTTTCTTACATTGACTAGATCCAAAATTTTGAAATTCTTTTGAGAAATTATGAGAAAATGATTTGATGAAGAACTCTTACTTAGTGGATTTAAGTTTAAAGTAGTTTACATTTTGATTTTCGAAACTTTTGGGATTTATTCAAAATTTTTCAAATTTTTCTAGATTTCCAATGACACCTAGATCATGCAAAAGAAAAGTAGAATATGATGAGCAGAAATTTGTTAGCTTTAGAGCCAGTGCTCGATTTAATAGTTTGCAAGAAAATAAAAAAGTAATTCAGGACTGAGGTTTTAAAAATCCGGGAGGAGAAGTTGAACGATTGATTATCACTCGGCAATCTGAAAACTTTTGCTATTTTTCTACCGATGCGATAGCTGAGATTATAATGAAATTTTATGCCAATATTCTTGAAGCTTTTGATGATTTTGTTTTTGTTCGAGGAAAAAGGGTGGAGTTTACTCCAAGAAAAATTAATGAGTTTTATTAGTTAGAAGATGTGTATAGATGCCAATATCATTCTTTTTCTGCTACAGATCAAGATTTAGATGAAGTTATTTCTTTTCTGACAAGTGGAAAAGGGGCTTGGAAAATAAAAAATGGAGTTAAAGTTAACTTTTCCTGGAAAATAAAAAATGGAGTTAAAGTTAACTTTCTCCTTTCTATGTTAAATGTAGTATCTAAGGCCTAGCACTATTTTATTTCTGGGAGGATGATTCCAACGAATCATCATAGTGAAGTGACCAAGGATAGAGCCATCCTGAACTACTGTATTCAGCAAGTGATGGATATAAATTTAGGCTCTATTATTTATATGACACTCTATCTATTGTTCTAGCAGAGACCATTGGTGGATTGGCGAACCCTGCTCTGATTACACACTTTGTGATTATGCAAGAGTTGATTTCAGACATGATGAGGAGAGGATTGAGCCTCAGAGATCGATTGAGCCTGCCAACATCAAGACTTATGAGTCTCATGTTGGTTGGAGATCTGAAAGACAGGTCAGGGATATTCCTTCTACTTCTGGAACCCTTAGTGAGCCTACTTCAAGTGACCCCAGCAACAGGGAGTTGTTGGACCAGATAATGATTCAACAGGGAGATATTTTGAGGATGGATCATAGGATGCATAATATGGAGGCTAGAAATGCTCACACTGATGATCTGATTTGCCAGAAATTTGAATATGATGATGCTTATGATGATGCCTTAGTGAGATATCTGAGGGGTGACCATACAGTTCAGTTCCCTATTCACCCAACTTATACTCCACATCAGCAGAAAAAGTTAGATGTTGATGATGAGGAAGTTAATGACTGGTGATCTATTTTGTTTGTTTATTTGTTTATGTTTGTACTGTGTGATTATTATGTTTGTGATGTGATGTTGTTGAGACTTTGTTTGATATGTTATGCTAAACTGTAATGTGGATAACTGTTTTCATTTTTAGAATTTAGTTTAGTTTTGTTGTTATTTTCAACACTTTGTTATGTATTGTGATTAGCTATTTCTCAGCAAATTTTATATGTATTATGTGCAATTTAATGTTTTTAGCATTATAGTTTTCATATTAGCATCTGCAGAATTTCAAAATTTATGTTCGAAAATCAGAATCTCCAACAGGCATGATATTTTTTATGTTNCTATTTCTCAACAAATTTTATATGTATTATGTGCAATTTAATGTTTTTAGCATTGTAGTTTTCATATTAGCATCTGCAGAATTTCAAAATTTATGTTCAAAAATCAGAATCTCCAACAGGCATGAATTTTTTTATGTATTTAATGCTTTCTTTTACCCTTCATTTTTAAAGTTCTTCATGTAAAAATCTTTTTAAAAAATTAAGTTTGGGGTGGGGGGGAGAAGAAATATCATTATTAGAAAATAACTTAATTTTATTTGTCCTCACTTAATTATATTTTTAAAATTTTAAATTTAACATGAACTTTGGTATTAGGAGTTAACTTTGGATAACTATATTTATGTTTCTAAATATATAGTAAATTTAAGTAAAAATTTTCAATAATAAAGGTTAATTCTAGGGGCTAAGATATTTGGTAAAAGAGAATAAGACTATGTTTTTCTATTTTTAGTAAAAGATATTTGTATTTTAGAAGTATTAAAATTCTTAAAGAGGTTCATGTAAAAAGAAAAGAATTAAACTTTATGAAAGTTTTAAGTTAATATAAATTTGTTAAGTGAAGAAATGTAAAAAGTTTTTACCTTTAAGAAGAGGATGGTGAAGTTCAAAATCATTAAAGGCTATCCAGATATAGTAATCCTCAAAAAAAAAAAAAAAAAGAAGAAGAAAAAGAAAAAGAAAAGATGTGAAGAGAAGCTTGAGGAGATGCCTAATTAAAAAATAGCTTCACGTGAATCAACTTTAGGAAAAAGACATGAACACATTTTCTAAACTTTTTAATTGAATATTAACTTAATTAATATTAAAGTTTTATGAAGTTCTTTTTCATATGAATTTCCTAAGTGACTTTAATATAACAAATTGTAAATTTTCTTGAAAGAAATAGAGGATCATAAACCTTAGACATAATTACTAAATATCCTTACACCTTTAGTATTAACTGGAAATATTTTGAATTTTTCTTAAGTTAAAACTATTATATTTAGAAAACTAAAATATAAAAGTCTAAAAGTTAAATTCTTTACCATAAGTCATATTTTTTATGCAGTAGAGAAGTTACTTGAGAACTAGTAACATGTAAGTTTGGGGGATTTTGATACACTGAAAATATATGCATTTTTAGACCCATATTTTACACTCATTTTTTGTGATATTGCACTTTAATGGAAGGTATTTTGATATTTTCTTGTAGGTTGTTGATTTTTAGGGCTTAAAGCAAAAAGAAAGCAAAAATGATGAAATTTAGAGTCAAAATTAAGTTTTTGAGAAAATGCTCAGCGCCGAAGTCAGCGTCAACGGCGCAGAACAATTTAATGCTGGATATTTTTACTCAGTGCCGACGACGCCAAACCAGCGCCAACGACGCCAAAGGTGGTTCAGACCCGTTTCTAGAAGGTTCGATGTATTTGGATGATTTTTTTTTAAGATTTTTTGGAGGCACCTCTTGGAGAACCAACCTGGGGCTCTATTTAGGGCCGAATTTCATAAGAAAATGGGCTCCTCTACTTTTTTCACTCCTCTACGTTCATTTTTTGCTCCACTTCATTTCATTTCCCTACCATATTGGAGTCAATTAGTGATTTTGCTTTCATAGTTTAGAGTTTGTGGTAAGATTTAGTACTTTCCGTAAGAGTGTTGGAGAAGGAGAAAAGTGAGAGAATTCTTCTTCCCACATTTCTAAAGAAAGGCTACAAAATATTTATTTTCNAAAGCAAAAAGAAAGCAAAAATGATGAAATTTAGAGTCAAAATTAAGTTTTTGAGAAAATGCTCAGCGCCGACGGCGCAGAACAATTTAATGCTGGAGATTTTTACTCAGCGCCGACGACGCCAAACCAGCGCCAACGACGCAAAAGGTGGTTCAGACTCGTTTCTAGAAGGTTCGATGTATTTGAATGATTTTTTTAAAGATGTTTTGGAGGCACCTCTTGGAGAATCAACCTGGGGCTCTATTTAGGGCCGAATTTCAACAGAAAATGGGCTCATCTACGTTTTTCACTCCTCTATGTTCATTTTTCACTCCACTTCATTTCATTTCCCTACCATATTTGATTCACTTAGTGATTTTGCTTTCATAGTTTAGAGTTTGTGGTAAGATTTAGTGTGAAACTTTCCGTAAGAGTGTTGGAGAAGGAGAAAAGTGAGAGAATTCTTATTCCCACATTTCTAAAGAAAGGCTACAAAAGATTTATTTTGAGAAAGAGTTCCAGATAAGTTTGTTTGTTTATTTAGTGTTGTATGAACTTTATTTTTTATATGAAATTTGTGTTTTGTAGTGTCTTTCTCATGAAGTATGAGTAGTTCCCTCTCTCCCCCTACTATGAGATATGGTGAAATGAAGAGACAAAATGAATGCGTCATAATTAAAATATAAAATAAATTGTGATGATTTTTCAACTCCGNTATGAACTTTATTTTTTATATGAAATTTGTGTTTTGTAGTGTCTTTCTCATGAAGTATGAGTAGTTCCCTCTTTCCCCCTACTATGAGATATGGTGAAATGAAGAGACCTGAGTAGTTCCCTCTATCTATCTCCATACTCTGAGATATGGTGAAATGAAGAGATAATATGAAATGTGTCATAATTAAAATATAAAATAAATTGTGATGATTTTTCAACTCCAAACTTAATTTAATTTTTAGTTTGGCCAATTGATTTATTAAAATATGTTGTGAAACATATGATCCGGGAAATTGAGTATGAGTTCTAAAACAGAGCGAGGATCACATTTGATTTCATGAAGAAGAAATTCGTTTATGAAATTAAGTGCAAATAAATAGAGGATATATTCTTTGTTGGGTGTAAAATTGGAGAATCTTTAGGGTGACAGACTAAAATCCTCAATTTGATCTTAGTGTTTAAAAACTAAAGCGAGAGTTAGCCTTCGGGAAGCGGGAGCCAGTATCCTCCTAGCCTAGCCACAGATTTAGAGACTAAACCTAAGATTAACCAATGATTTTTTATGCTTTATATCAGGGTTGAGAATTAAAATTGCTCCTATTTGGCACAATCCATATTAAAAACATTTATCTCATCTTATTTCACCAAAATTTCATTGTAGTGGGAATGATGCTTTTTCACATAAGAAATCTTCATTACCTAAACATAGTTCTTAGATTTGAATTTAATATTTGAAGTTACATTTCTGTTTTTGTTAATAGTTAAGTAATTTAGTTTGGTTAAAATCTCAACATTCGAAATTAGTGACAGTGATTTCGTTTGATTTTCTATAAATTTCCTAATAAAACTTATCATTACTAACTTACACTTTCCCCGTAGGATCGATGTTTGGGGCTTAAATAGAAAGTTCATTATTACTTGATAGTGATACGTATACTTGCGTAAAATCCCATTATTCATTGCTTATAATTTATACATATATTTTACACAACTTACTTTTCATATAAGGATCAAGTTTTTGGCGCTGTAGTGGTGTCAACTTCATACATCCTTACATACAAAAAAGTTGGGATCAAGTTGCAGATAGTTAGGATTGGTTGGGTGCAATTAGTCTCCAAGTGAAAGATTAATATGTTGTACAACCTAATTGGAACACCCACGAGCAGTAGAATTCAGGTGAACCAATCCCAACACTGCTAATTGCTTTCTCTCAGACAGAGCACCAGGTGTCAAGGCGTCGGGCTATGGGCGCTCAAGCACCCATTATGCACTGCTCACAGAGCATAGGCGCCCTTGAGCACCCTTATGGGAGCATAATTGCCTAATATGGGTGCTTAGGTGCCCACTACAGGCGCCCCAACGCCTGTTTTCAGGACGCTAGATGCTTATGATTCAAGTTCAGCGCCTACGCAACTAAAGCAAATTTCATACAAAAATTTGGTTTGAAGTCCTCATTTCAAGCGGCGTAAAGTCTGTATGTGTGATTTTCTTCTTGTAATCTTCGATTGTGTTCCCCCAAGAGTTGAAGATTTGGATTTTGATAATACGTCACGATTCTTGCGTTGGATTAGAAGAAAAAAAGATTGTAGAGCAAGTCCTATAGTGTAGAGAGGAAATTGATGTGAGTTCTCTGTAAAATTCTTTCATTTCATAGTGGAATTATTCTGCTGGTGTGGTTTCATGGTTTTTTTTCCGTTCTCGGATTTTTTCACATAGTTTCTCATGTGTTTTTCTAATTGCCTTGATTGTGTTTCCATTTATATTTTGTTCAATTTTTGTCAAATCTTGTAGTTCCTATTATTTTGTGATATTGTTTAGTTTCCAATTCATTCTAAGCGCTGATAAAGTTGGGAATTGCTTCTCGTTATTCCCATCAATTTGCAATAAAAATAACACAATCAAATCCTTATAAAATTTGTTAAACAATTTATGGGGGGTATCTTTAGAATTTAACCAGAGTTTAGAAAATTTGACTGAACCAGTCGGTTCGACCGATTCGACCATGAACCGATGGATAGTTCAGTTCAAATCATATAAAAACCCCTCTTTTGTCTATCAAAACTGGTTAAATTGGAGGTTCGAATAGTAGGTCGATGAACCAGTCAAACCATGAATCAACTTCACATTACAAGTTTTACCAATTCCGAATGTCATAAGGTTTCCCCATCATAGCTTAAGGGCAGCACATCACTCGCACTGCTCTCGTGCCTGCTCGCACAATAGAGCTGTACAGCCTTTAGATCTTGACAGGCGAGAACTATTATTAGCTTGTTCTTTTTTTATATNGTGAAACATATGATCCGGGAAATTGAGTATGAGTTCTAAAACAGAGCGAGGATCACATTTGATTTCATGAAGGAGAAATTTGTTTATGAAATTAAGTGCAAATAAATAGAGAAATATTCTTTGTTGGGTGTAAAATTGGAGGATCTTTAGGGTGACAGACTAAAATCCTCAAATTGGTCTTAGTGTTTAAAAACTAAAGCGAGAGTTAGCCTTCGAGAAGTGGGAGTCGGTATCCTCCTAGCTTAGCCACAGATTTAGAGACTAAACCTAAGATTAACCAATGATTTTTTATACTTTATATCAGGGTAGAGAATTAAAATTGCTTCTATTTGGCACAATCCATATTAAAAACATTTATCTCATCTTATTTCACCAAAATTCATTGTAGTGGGAATGATGCTTTTTCACATAAGAAATCTTCATTACCTAAACATAGTTCTTAGATTTGAAGTTAATATTTAAAGTTACATTTCCGTAATAGTTAAGTAATTTAGTTTGGTTAAAATCTCAACATTCGAAATTAGTGACAATGATTTTTATTTGATTTTCTATAAATTTCCTAATAAAACTTATCATTACTAACTTACACTTTCCCCGTAGGATCGATGTTTGGGCTTAAATAGAAAGTTCATTATTACTTGATAGTGATACATATACTTGCGTAAAATCCCATTATTCATTGCTTATAATTTATACATATATTTTACACAACTTACTTTTCATATAAGGATCAAGTTTTTGGCGCTGTAGTGGTGTTAACTTCATACATCCTTACATACAAAAAAGTTGGGATCAAGTTGCAGATAGTGAGGATTGGTTGGGTGCAATTAGTCTCCAAGTGAAAGATTAATATGTTGTACAACCTAATTGGAACACCCACGAGCAGTAGAATTCAGGTGAACCAATCCCAACACTGCTAATTGCTTTCTCTCAGACAGAGCACCAGGTGTCAAGGCGTCGGGCTATGGGCGCTCAAGCACCATTATGCACTGCTCACAGAGCATAGGTGCCCTTAAGCACCCTTATGGGAGCATAATTGCCTAATATGGGTGCTTATGTGCCCACTACAGGCGCCCCAACGCCTGTTTTCAGGACGCTTGATGCTTATGATTCAAGTTCAGCGCCTACGCAACTGAAGCAAATTTCATACAAAATTTTGGTTTGAAGTCCTCATTTCAAGTGGCGTAAAGTCTGTATGTGTGATTTTTTTCTTGTAATCTTCGATTGTGTTCCCCCAAGAGTTGAAGATTTGGATTTTGATAATACGTCACGATTCTTGCGCTGGATTAGAAGAAAAAAAGATTGTAGAGCAAGTCCTATAGGGTAGAGAGGAAATTGATGTGAGTTCTCTGTAAAATTTTTTCATTTCATAGTGGAATTATTTTGCTGGTGTAGTTTCATGGTTTTTTTCCGTTCTCGGATTTTTCCACATAGTTTCTCATGTGTTTTTCTAATTGCCTTGATTGTGTTTCCATTTATATTTTGTTCAATTTTTGTCAAATATTGTAGTTCCTATTATTCTGTGATATTGTTTAGTTTCCAATTGATTTTAAGCGCTGATAAAGTTGGGAATTGCTTCTCGTTATTCCCATCAATTTACTATAAAAATAACACAATCAAATCCTTATAAAATTTGTTAAACATTTTATGGGGGTATCTTTAGAATTTAACCAGAGTTTAGAAAATTTAACTGAACCGGTCGGTTCGACCGATTCGACCATGAACCGATGGATAGTCCAGTTCAAATCATATAAAAACCCCTCTTTTGTCTATCAAAACTGATTAAATTGGAGGTTCGAATAGTAGGTCGATGAACCAGTCAAACCATGAATCAACTTCACATTACAAGTTTTACCAATTCCGAATGTCATAAGGTTTCCCCATCATAGCTTAAGGGCAGCACATCACTCGCATTGCTCTCGCGCCTGCTCGCACAACAGAGCTGTACAACTTTTAGATATTGACAGGCGAGAACTGTTATTAGCTTGTTCTTTTTTTTATATTTGTCATTATTGCATCATTATTTTACCATTTAGATCATATTTAATCAATATTAATTGTTATTACGTCATCTAGTTCAACCACCGATTCAACTCCTATTGAACCAATGAATTTGAACATTTTATCTTTTTGGTTTAATGTTTGCTTCGGTTTTCAAAACCTTGGATTCAATTAATGATATATAAACAAATTTTAAGATTCTTTTCAAAATGCAATAAATCTTACAAAATTAGCTAAACTTGACTTAAAATCTTGTCCCTTGTCAAATGGCCCATAAATATATTAAAAAATAATAATTTCAGGTGTATACATTTATTTATTTATTTATTCAATGTCTTATTGAAATCATTTGATCTGCAAATTGCAAATTCCATGGGGGTATTTGATAGACGTGTTTTAAGGGATTACCGTCTCAATTTCACGTAAATCCGCCAAACTTGAATTTTGAAGGTGCTAAATCAAATCTTATTTTAAATCCAATATTTCCTGTGCCATAATGTAAATCCTAGGTTTACTAAATCCGTTAAAGAGTTAAATTTGAGGGATTTAATGAGAGTTGAAATAATAATGTGCTAAATCTGATGAATTTAAATAAATTTAAATTAAATCATATCAAATATATATATATTTTTATTTTAACGTACTAAATTTTATAAATCCGAATATAGGGAATTTACTAATCCTTGTTGAACCAAAATCCTCACGTGCAGCCAAAAGCCCTCATTTCTTCACCGAACAAAGCAGTATGTCCGAAGAACTCGTGGTCTTCCGGAGCTAAAACCCTAGCAATGGCGGTTAGGTCACTTTCTTGTCTTAGGAAGCTCCTCCGGCATGATAATGGTTCTTTTCCTTTTAGTTTCCGATTAGGGTTCACCGAGAGCCGACGTTCTGTGACGTACATGCCCCGGCCCGGCGACGGTGCGCCGAGGGCAGTGACGTTGATTCCCGGTGACGGAATCGGTCCCCTGGTCACCGGAGCCGTTCAGCAGGTCATGGAGGCGATGCATGCGCCTGTGTTCTTCGAGACCTATGAGGTCCATGGAGACATGACATCAGTGCCGCAGGAGGTAATTGATTCGATCCGAAGGAATAAGGTTTGTCTCAAGGGGGGCCTTGCTACGCCAGTGGGTGGAGGTGTGAGCTCTCTGAATGTGCAGCTGAGGAAGGAGCTCGATCTCTACGCTTCCCTGGTCAACTGTTTCAATCTCCCTGGGTTGCCCACACGCCATGAGAACGTTGACATTGTTGTAATTAGAGAGAACACGGAAGGGGAGTACTCTGGGCTTGAGCACGAGGTCGTTCCTGGTGTGGTAGAGAGCTTGAAGGTAGTACTTGTTTTTCTTAGTTGCATTTTCTTAAACCTTTCTGGCTTGATTTCTGGATGGTGTACACTGTGTGATAGATTGAAGGAAATTGCATTTGGTTCCCGAAATTTGGTATTTATTGTTTAATATTGAAATTTAAAACTTCTCATGTGGAGAATTTCTTACTCAGGAAGCTGAGGTTGAAGGGGTACAGTGATCTGAGAATGCCATTCAATCATGTAAATTCTGCCTCAAGGCNCTGTGTGATAGATTGAAGGAAATTGCATTTGGTTCCCGAAATTTGGTATTTATTGTTTAATATTGAAATTTAGAACTTCTCATGTGGAGAATTTCTTACTCAGGAAGCTGAGGTTGAAGGGATACAGTGATCTGAGAATGCCATTCAATCATGTAAATTCTGCTTCAAGACTTTTTCTTCTTTGCTAGCAAACATAAAATATCTTCCAAAGTTTTTCTAGTGATTCCATAAAAAATTTAACCATATGAAGCAAGTTGTTTTAAATGTATCTTTTAAAAGGAAAACTATCAAAATAAATAGTTACCTTCGATTAGCTGCTGAAAGGTGGAAGCTTGTTAATATTTTAAGATAGTTCTTTTAAGAAAGTAAATTATAAATCTATGGTAGAACCAATTTGATGCTGTGATAAAATGATTCATTGANAATAAATAGTTACCTTCGATTAGCTGCTGAAAGGTGGAAGCTTGTTAATATTTTAAGATAGTTCTTTTAAGAGAAGTAAATTATAAATCTATGGTAGAACCAATTTGATGCTGTGATAAAATGACTCGTTGGNCACTTGTCACCTCCCAAAAGAGCCCTTGTGGGTGGTGGGCTGCCCAGGACTTAAATACTACTTTTCGGCCCTACACCTAGCCGATGTGGGACTCTTTGTCTGTGACAAATAGCTAAGGGTCTTGTTACTACCATGTGGATTGGAAACTTTTGAGTCATGCTATATTGTGGGGATTGTAAAGAAACATTTACTCATAAAAATCATGTTAGTGTAGGAGAATCAATTTTATTTTAAGCTAGAAAGATTGATTATGGAAGTAATTTTTTTCATAAGAAATTTTAAGATATGTAAAGCAAGCAAATGATCCATATATGACTTTTATTGATATAGTGAATGCACGATTAACTACCACGGTAACGTATCCAATATAAAAAATTTTAATTGTGCTCAGTTATTAAAGAAGTATGATTGAGTATTAATTGTGGAATAATTAGTATTTTGTATATTAGCTGTGTAATTGTTGTTGCTGCCATTATTATCTTCCACACTTGACTTCTGCGATTGTCTTAGCTTGTTTCATTTTTCTTAAAAAACATGATTTTAAGAAGCAAAAGAAGCATGATAAAGCAATTATTAATTATGTTGCCGGATAATTTTTTTTTACTGAAATTACTTCATTCTGTCCATGCTTATGCATTTTTGTTTACAAATAAGCACGATATTCTTGTAGTTACAAAACGACAAGAAATCGNTGATTGTTTTTCTCGAGAGCATTTCATGACCATTTTGCTTCAAGATGTTTTCTCTTACTCTTTAAACACATTTTTTTAAAAATTGGTGTCATGAAGGGCTAAATGATATTTTGAGAAATTATTAATATGAGTTTTATAGTAGAAATCTTTTTTAGTTGATCATAATGCACAAAATTATGAAACATTGATCAAATGCACAAATAAAATGGAAGTTTAGATAACTTTGAAGAATATGTATGAAAGTAATTCCTTGGTCCACTTGAGAAGCCCCTTGAGATTTGTAAAGTTATGAGAGATATTGAAGTAATTTGGTTATTGAATATTTTTAGTGAAATTTTTAGGACTATGAGAATGTAAAATAGACAAAAAAGAATCATTTGTTACCATTAATTAATACAAAATAGGTGTTCTTGATTGTTATTATTAGTGGGGAATCAATTGACCTTTTAGATTTGGATATTTATGAGAGATTGAAATAGTTTGGTTATTGAACTTTTTCAAAGAAGTCTGTTAAACTATGAGAATGTCAATTGAAATAAATAGACACATTTGGACATATTATTTAGTATAAAGAAGTTTCTCAAAACTTTTGTAATTATGGGGGAATTTTGTTGACCACTTACAGAGAGCAATATGTCACCTCCCAAAAGAGCTCTTAGGGGTGGTGGGCAGCCCAGGACTTAAATACTGCGTTTCGGTCCTACTCCTAGCCGATGTGAGACTTTTTGTCTGTGACATTCTCCTCCACCCAATCACGTGAAGCCCTCGTCACGAATCGGCACCACCGAGGGTCCCACTGGACCATGGAGAGTGCACACACCTGACAGACAATAATCTGCTCTGATACCACTTGTCACCTCCCAAAAGAGCCCTTGTGGGTGGTGGGCTGCCCAGGACTTAAATACTACTTTTCGGCCCTACACCTAGCCGATGTGGGACTCTTTGTCCGTGACAAATAGCTAAGGGTCTTGTTACTACCATGTGGATTGGAAACTTTTGAGTCATGCTATATTGTGGGGATTGTAAAGAAACATTTACTCATAAAAATCATGTTAGTGTAGGAGAATCAATTTTATTTTATGCTAGAAAGATTGATTATGGAAGTAATTTTTTTCATAAGAAATTTTAAGATATATAAAGCAAGCAAATGATCCATATATGACTTTTATTGATATAGTGAATGCACGATTAACCACCGNTTGTGGGGATTGTAAAGAAACATTTACTCATAAAAATCATGTTAGTGTAGGAGAATCAATTTTATTTTAAGCTAGAAAGATTGATTATGGAAGTAATTTTTTTCATAAGAAATTTTAAGATATGTAAAGCAAGCAAATGATCCATATATGACTTTTATTGATATAGTGAATGCACGATTAACTACCACGGTAACGTATCCAATATAAAAAATTTTAATTGTGCTCAGTTATTAAAGAAGTATGATTGAGTATTAATTGTGGAATAATTAGTATTTTGTATATTAGCTGTGTAATTGTTGTTGCTGCCATTATTATCTTCCACACTTGACTTCTCCGATTGTCTTAGCTTGTTTCATTTTTCTTAAAAAACATGATTTTAAGAAGCAAAAGAAGCATGATAAAGCAATTATTAATTATGTTGCCGGATAATTTTTTTTTACTGAAATTACTTCATTCTGTCCATGCTTATGCATTTTTGTTTACAAATAAGCACGATATTCTTGTAGTTACAAAACGACAAGAAATCACATTAAAAGGTTGCAACCATGTCATTTACTTTTTAGAACATTTTCCAATTAGAAAAATGGTCAAAGGTTTCTTATAAGAAGTTTAGAAGTCTATAATTGTAATAGCTCTTTTTATATATGAATTAATTATAATAATAAGAATAGTAATAGTTTTATCATAAATTATGTGCATGCATTTATGAAGTAAATACGACAAAAAAATATTATGAGTTATTTGTCATCATTTGTTGGAATCATGATATGGTGAAGTTACTTCTTTGAAAACATCCATATACATTCTTTAAAATTTTCTCTGGATATTTGTAAGTTTTGCCTTTCTAGAAGGTTGAATTAGGTAAATTCATTAACATGAAAGTAATGGGAAATATTTTTTAGCTTTTCAAAACATATATGAACATAAAATTTAGGTATTATGATCAAAATACTGAGAGATGGTTAACACATCCGAATTTGCAAGCTTGGGTTAAATTTTAAGTATGATTAGCTATGTTTAATTATAATTAGATTGGATAATGAGAGTTAATGATAAATAATATTATTTATATCAATTAATACTAGTGATATTATTTAATATTACAATTATTTCATGATAAACTAATAGAAGGTATGGCATAGAGTATGGAGAGGGAGTCAAAGGAAGAATATGACTGACTAGCATGGGTGACAAATAAATTGACAATGAAAATTGATTGGGATCTTCTTCCTCTTGAGAAGTCTTAGGGGAAAAAATGTGGTTGAGTGCTGGGTAAGAGAGGAGAAAGAGAAGAATAAGGTTAGGGTTCCGTTCTAGCAATCTTGTGATGGCAATTTTTTTAGGGTTTTGTTCTCCAGAAGGGTGGGTACTCTCTCTTATCTTGGAATCCATTAAATATCGATATTTAAGAGATGATTCATGATATGTATTGAGCTCTTATAAGAATTTATTCATTTTAATAAAACTTATTCTTGATGATAAAAATAATCTCTGCATGTTAAAGTAATTATAATTTTTACATGAGTTTTCAATTTTATTGTCTATAGCATGTCAATATTTTCTTGAACTCTAATTTAATTTATGTCATATTTCATCACTTGGATTATGTCTCTAATTATNAGCATGTCAATATTTTCTTGAACTCTAATTTAATTTATGTCATATTTCATCACTTGGATTATGTCTCTAATTTGTTATAGGCGTGCATTATTTGGTCAAAGCCAAAAAACTGAACCAAAACAAACAAAATTGGTTGATTTGGTTCGATTTCAAAGTTGCATTTTGGTTTTTAATTTTTAAAATTTCAATATTCANCATTATTTGGTCAAAGCCGAAAAACTGAACCAAAACAAACAAAATTGGTTGATTTGGTTCGATTTCAAATTTGCATTTTGGTTTTTTATTTTTAAAATTTCAATATTCCGTTTTCAGTTATTGAGTCAATTTTAATTTTTATTTAATTGAGCAAACCAAAAATAAAACGAATTCAAAATTAGATGGAGTATTCATGAAATTAAATTGACATTATTTATCTATGATATTTAATTCTTATNCGTTTTCAGTTATTGAGTCAATTTTAATTTTTATTTAATTGAGCAAACCAAAAATAAAACGAATTCAAAATTTGATGGAGTATTCATGAAATTAAATTGACATTATTTATCTATGATATTTAATTCTTAATATTTGTTCATAACTATCCAACTAACTAAATTTTGGTTTGTTCATAATCGAACCTTTTAAACCTAATTAAATTTCGTTTTGGTCAGTTAGGTTTTATAAAAAATTTAATTGATTTGATTTTTTAGATTTCTGATTTCTAATTTTGGATTTCAATTGCAATTAGTTTGACCAATTTAAAAACTGAACCTTCCAAATCAATTGATTGCTCAGCCCAACACATGATCAACAAACAAATGATAATTTGTTATATAGAGGTGTAAATATAGTTAGGTTTCATATGATTATCNTAATTTTGGATTTCAATTGCAATTAGTTTGACCAATTTAAAAACTGAACCTTCCAAATCAATTGATTGCTCAACCCAACACATGATCAACAAACAAATGATAATTTGTTATATAGATGTGTAAATACAGTTAGGTTTCATATGATTATTGTATGTATTTTTGAACCACTTAAGAATATATGAAATGTTAATAGTATATAACCATAGCATATTATTATCTTATGAAAATCTAATTAAAGTTATGATAATTCAGATAAAGAGTTCTTTCCAAACACAAATATATTCATGATATCATGTTAATTACGCATGTCAAGCAAAAACTCATTTTGATGTTTGTATTATTTTTAAGATGATATATGAGTCACCCAACATAAAATTGACATTAGTACTACTATTTATAATGTGATGTTAATTTAGATAAATATTTAATTACGAAATAAAGGTTCATGCCATTCTTTTTTAAAATATGGCTTATTATCGTATGTAAGTTGTAATATGTATTATTGTGCATATATACACACATATAATGAATAATAAATTATTTTAAATAACATAAGTGTATGTATAATAAAATGATGATTGAACAATTGATTGGATAGATCCTAAAATTTTTTTGTAAGAGGGCAAATTGATGAATTAGTCTAAATGATTGAGAGAGAACGAATGACGCACAAACTGGTGAAAAAGATATGAAATGATTATGCATGAGTTCAGGTAGTATGTATAAATAATATATGATGATTATGATGCCTATAAGCAATATGGTAATGATACTACACAACAATAACAACAAGCCTTTATCCCATTAAGTGGGGTCGGCTACGTGTATCATTTTTCTCTGTTGTGTCCTATTGAGTGTCATATATATTTTTTTAATTTCAATAGATTAAGATCCTTTTTTATGTAATATGCCCAAGTCTTTTTAGGCCGACCTCTGCCCTTCTTAATAATTGTCAAATATAAAATATCTACTCTTCTAACTAAATCATCAGATGACCAACATTTAATTTGACCAAATCATTCAAGACGACTCTTTCTAACCTTGTCTGCAGTTGGAGCTACAGCAACCCTTTCACGGATACACTCGTTTCGCATTTTGTCTTTTAGTATCAAGTCATTTATCCACTTAAGCATTCTCATATCAGCAACACTTAGTTTTATTCTTCTCTTTCAAAGGCCAATATTCTGTGCCATAGAGTATTGCAGGTCTCACCATCATCTTATAAAATTTTTCTTTAAGTCTAGGCGGTACTTTTCTGTCGTACAATAGGCCCGATGCATTCCTCCACTTTAACCAAACAACTTGAATTCTACTAATAACATCCCCATCTATATCACCATTTCTTTAAACGATAAATATGAGATATCTAAAATGCTCACTTTTAATGATTTAATCACCCATAGTTGCAACTCTATCATTATATCTACTGATACTAAAATTAGATTTTATGTATTCAGTTTAGATCCTCTCAAACGAGTGCCTTTGGACTCTAATGTTGACCTCCATTATTCATGTTTTTTTTTTGAACTCTATCTAATCTTATCCACAAGAAGGATATCATCAGCGAAAAGCATACAACAAGGCATATCATCCGATAAATGTTCAAAAAGAGCATCCATAACCAACGAAAATAGTTACGGGCTTAAAGCCGATCTCTGATGTAAACCAATTGAAATAGGAAATACTTGTTCAATCCTCCTATTCGATCACAAGTAACAACTCCACTATATAAATCTTTAATGACTTGAATATAAGCCATATCAAGACCCTTCTTTTCTAGTACTCTCTAGAGAACTTCTCTTGGAATCTTATTGTGAGCTTTTTCTAAATCAATAAAATCATCTGTAGATCCTTTTTCCTCTCTCTGTAGTTCTCCATCAAACCTCTCAATAAATGTATAACTTTCATAGTAGACTTTGCCCGACCTAAATCCAAATTGATCATGAGAAATCTTTGTATCGCATCTTAGCTTATGTTCAATTTCTCTCTCATAATTTTAATTTACGACACATTGGCTTAAATGCTCTATAATTTGCACACTCTTGTGCATCCCTGTATTCTTAAAAATGGGGACCGAAACACTCTTTCTCAAGTGCTCAGACATCTTTTAAGTTTTTAAAATAATATTAAAGAGTTTAGTGGACCAAGAAACTCCCTAATCCCCTAAATTTTTTCACACTCACACTTCAATTGGGATATCATCAGGTTGTACTAATTCTTCACCATTGTTTTTCTTTAAAGCCTCAACTTATTTTTTACTAATGCAACGGAAAAAAATAAAAAAAAAACATTATTATTATTAAAGATATCATGCACAGTAAGCTCGATCGTATTTTTAGAAACTTCATTGAAAAGTTTATTAAAATATCTCACCTACCTATATTAAATATCTTTCTTTAAGAAAAGCACTTTTTGATTTTCATGTTTAATACGCTTTATTTGAATTAAATTTTTAATTTTCTTTTTCNCCGATGCATTCCTCCACTTTAACCAACCAACTTGAATTCTACTAATAACATCCCCATCTATATCACCATTTCCTTAAACGATAAATATGAGATATCTAAAACGCTCACAACTTTTAATGATTTAATCACCCATAGTTGCAACTCTATCATTATATCTACTGATACGAAAATTAGATTTTATGTATTCAGTTTAGATCCTCTCAAACGAGTGCCTTTGGACTCTAATGTTGACCTCCATTATTCATGTTTTTTTTTTTGAACTCTATCTAATCTTATCCACAAGAAGGATATCATCAGCGAAAAGCATACACCAAGGCATATCATCCGATAAATGTTCAAAAAGAGCATCCATAACCAACGAAAAAAGTTACGGGCTTAAAGCCGATCTCTGATGTAAACCAATTGAAATAGGAAATACTTGTTCAATCCTCCTATTCGATCACAAGTAACAACTCCTCTATATAAATCCTTAATGACTTGAATATAAGCCATATCAAGACCTTTCTTTTCTAGTACTCTCTAGAGAACTTCTCTTGGAATCTTATTGTGAGTTTTTTCTAAATCAATAAAATCATCTGTAGATCCTTTTTCCTTTCTCTGTAGTTCTCCATCAAACCTCTCAATAAATGTATAACTTTCATAGTAGACTTTGCCCGACCTAAATCCAACATCATGAGAGATCTTTGTATCGCATCTTAGCTTGTGTTCAATTTCTCTCTCTCATAATTTTAATTTACGACACATTGGCTTAAATGCTCTATAATTTGCACACTCTTGTGCATCCCTGTATTCTTAAAAATGGGGACCGAAACAATCTTTCTCAAGTGCTCAGACATCTTTTAAGTTTTTAAAATAATATTAAAGAGTTTAGTAGACCAAGAAACTCCCTAATCTCCTAAATTTTTTCACACTCACACTTCAATTGGGATATCATCAGGTTGTACTGATTCTTCTCCATTGTTTTTCTTTAAAGCCTCCTCAACTTATTTTTAACTAATGCAACGGAAAAAAAAAAAAAAACATTATTATTATTAAAGATATCATGCACAGTAAGCTCGATCGTATTTTTAGAAACTTCATTGAAAAATTTATCAAAATATCTCACCCACCTATATTAAATATCTTTCTTTAAGAAAAACACTTTTTGATTTTCATCTTTAATACGCTTTATTTGAATTAAATTTTTAATTTTCTTTTTCTTTTTGTTTGGCTAGTCTATACATATATTTTTCTTCATCTTTAACATCTAATCTATTATAAAGATCATTAAAAACAAAATTCTTATTGTCACCAATTATTCTCTTAGACTCCATACGGGCTACCTTATTTTTTCCCAANACATATATTTTTCTTCATCTTTAACATCTAATCTATTATAAAGATCATTAAAAACAAAATTCTTATCGTCACCAATTATTCTCTTAGACTCCATACGGGCTACCTTATTTTTTTCCCAGTTCTCTAAGTTTTCATAGTTAAACTAATTTTTATAATAAATATTTTATTCTTGCATATTATTATTCCACTACCAACTTTTTTTATTTATAAAAACTTTTTCTTTTGATTCTCCAGGTATATCTATTGCCACTTGCTTAATAGTGCTTGTTCATTTATCCCATATAAAATTAGCTTATTCATGAACATCTCAAACATTGAAATCTTGAAGTATACTCATAAAGTAATTCTAGTTGTCTTTTAGGTGTCCCCATCTAATTCTATGATAATATTTCATTATATTTTTTATCTTCCAACTCATCTTAAAATCTAGAATTAATAATCAATATTGAGTACTTAAATTTTCATTTAAAATAATTTTGTAATTTTTTACATTTTTAAAGATCTATTTTTCTCATAAGAAAATAATCAATTTGTGTTTTATTAGATCCATTCTTATAAGTAATAATATGCTCATCTCTCTTTTTAAATGAAGGGAATNATTTTTCTCATAAGAAAATAATCAATTTGTGTTTTATTAGATCCATTCTTATAAGTAATAATATGCTCATCTTTCTTTTTAAATAAAGGGAATCTACTGTGCTACCACAATTATAAACATAATAGAATATGATATGCAAGGTAGCCAATTCAATTATTATTTAAAACAAATGATTGTTTTATTTTTATGTTATGATAAAAAGTTTATTTTCAAATGCATATATTCATTTTTTTCAATGTGAAATAGTAATAAATCTAAGCTATGTTGTAAGCTTTTAAACGAAATTATAATATGCATCATGCAAATTAAGAAATAGATGAATATTATTCTTTTCTATTATAAAAAAGATAAATATGCATTTTATGTTTTTTCATACGATGAATTTTTGGCTTGTTTTTTGGTAACCTATTAAGTTTTATACTTTGTATTTATTTTTGCTATCCATTTCAGATATAAGAAAGGAGTTGATGGAATAAATTTATAAGATCTACAAATATCATAAGTAGCTTAGAATATTTAATTGCGCGGAAAGAATAAGAATGTAATCATACATGTAAGCTGCTATGGTTCTTTCCTATTGTATTTGCGATTTGTCAAGTGAAATACATTAGTATTTACTTATATTCTTGCGGATTTAATACAACTATATATAATGATTTGTTTTTACTTATGGATACTCATAAACTCTTGTGAAAATAATAACATTAATATTTTGAATATAATATAAATTAATGCTATAACCTTTCCTCTATTTCATTCTAGCCTAAAGAATTTATTTTTCATATCGACTGTATGAGTTGGGCTGTGACAAAATTGGTATCAGAGCGTTAGGCTTAAATTTGATTGAATACAAAGTCTTAGGATGATCCTTAATACTAAGAGATAGTAAGTGTAGGGTTAAGGTCATTCCGTTTGAATAATTTACCATATTCTTTTTGTTAATATTAATATGAATATGTAGGTGTTGGAGTATATGAAAAATCAAGAATAAGATTATAACGATAGATTTCATGCAAGAAACGATGCAAATTAAATAATGCAATAAAGATATGCATTAAAATGGAGTACTAGTACAAAATAATATATGAGCAATATCATCTGATTCAATAATGTAGTCTGCAAATTTGGTGGCTCAGCTATTAGGGGATGCTCAGAATAACGTGGCTACTAGGAAAGATGGGGTGGATAAACATTTGAAATTATTTTGTTGCNGAGCAATATCATCTGATTCAATAATGTAGTCTGCAAATTTGGTGGCTCAGCTATTAGGGGATGCTCAGAATATAGTGGCTACTAGGAAAGATGGGGTGGATAAACATTTGAAATTATTTTGATGCATGTGCCCACTTATATTTAAGGGAAACATAAAACTGATTATAGTTGAAGATTAACTGATTAAAATTGAAATGTTATTTGATGGAATGAAATACCCAGAAGATGGAAAAGCTTCTCTAGATGTCTTTANAAACTGATTATAGTTGAAGATTAACTGATTAAAATTGAAATGTTATTTGATGGAATGAAATACCCAGAAGATAGAAAAGCTTCTCTAGATGTGTTTCTTGTTAGAAGCGGCGAAAAGGTCATAGTTGAGACAACTAGAAGAGAAAATCAAAAGAAGATTGAATTCTATGATTTCCTGGAGTGAATTTACTAATGTTTTTAAAAAATGACTTGTGCTACCATCAACAAGTCAACAAATGTAGGGGTCATTTATAAGAGTGGTACATAGAGGAAGATCAATGGTAGAATATGGATCTGAATTTAAAGCTTTGGCAAGATATTTTTCATAGTTAAGCAGTGCACCTAAAGAAAAATGTTACAGAGATTCNAAGTCAACAAATGTAGGGGTCATTTATAAGAGTGGTACATAGAGGAAGATCAATGGTAGAATATGGATCTGATTTTAAAGCTTTAGCAAGATATTTTTCATAGTTAAGCAGTGCACCTAAAGAAAAATGTTACAGAGATTCGAGAAGTTTGAGAAATAACATTACAAAGTATCTTTCTGAATCAAAGATTTTTATTTATTGAGTTATTTGAAGTAAATAGATTGATTGAAATTGATATGACAGTAATGCAATAAAGATTTAAAATTAATATTAGAAAGGGAGGAGAAATATCTANTGAGTTATTTGAAGTAAATAGATTGATTGAAATTGATATGACAGTAATGCAATAAAGATTTAAAATTAATATAAGAAAGGGAGGAGAAATATCTAAAGGAGGAAATGTTTTTAGAAAGATGCCCAGATTTAATCCTACTCGATCAATAAGAAGTGTATCAGTTCATAAAATAATAATTGATGTTTTGTGAGTTTGTGGAAAGTGTCATTTAAGAAAATGTGGTATGACTACAGGTCAATATTTTAGATGTGGTCAACTAGGACACAAGATTAACGAATGTCATCTAGAGGGACAAATTATAAGAGTTCNTGGATAAACATTTGAAATTATTTTGATGCATGTGCCCACTTATATTTAAGGGAAACATAAAACTGATTATAGCTGAAGATTAACTGATTAAAATTGAAATGTTATTTGTTGGAATGAAATATCCAGAAGATAGAAAAGCTTCTCTAGATGTGTTTCTTGTTAGAAGCGGCGGAAAGGTCATAGTTGAGACAACTAGAAGAGAAAATCAAAAGAAGATTGAATTCTATGATTTCCTGGAGTGAATTTACTAATGTTTTTAAAAAAATGACTTGTGCTACCATCAACAAGTCAACAAATGTAGGGGTCATTTATAAGAGTGGTACATAGAGGAAGATCAATGTTAGAATATGGATCTGAATTTAAAACTTTAGCAAGATATTTTTCATAGTCAAGCAGTGCACCTAAAGAAAAATGTTACAGAGATTTAAGAAGTTTGAGAAATAACATTACAAAGTATCTTTCTGAATCAAAGATTTTTATTTATTGAGTTATTTGAAATAAATAGATTGATTGAAATTGATATGACAGTAATGCAATGAAGATTTAAAATTAATATAAGAAGGGGAGGAGAAATATCTAAAGGGGGAAATGTTCTTAGAAAGATGTCAAGATTTAATCCTACTCAATCAATAAGAAGTGTATCAGTTCATAAAAGAATAATTGATGTTTTGTGAGTTTGTGAAAAGTGTCATTTAAGAAAATGTGTTATGACTACAGGTCAATATTTTAGATCTGGTCGAGTAGGACACAAGATTAACGAATGTCATCTAGAGGGGCAAATTATAAGAGTTGATTTCAAATTTAGAAAACTAGTAGAGAGTTGGAGACCAAAAATATTTTAACCAAAAACTTGTAGTGAGGGATCTACTAGTACAAGAGTTGGAATTATAGCAGCTAACCTAGTAACCAAAAAATGAGAAGTTTAAATTAAATGTGCCACCAGTTCAAGCTTGATTATATGCATTCAATTAGCAAAAGAAAGTTCATCATATGTGGTGACAGGTGTTGCTTTAATTATAAAATATTGGGCAGAACTCCATTTAATTTTGGTGCTGACATTCTTTTATAGCTGAAGAATTCTGTAATTCTTTGTGCGTGTCATCTATTGCATTGCATATTAGTCTGTTTATCGTATTGTGTACTGGGGATAACTTGATATCCAAGATTGTATTTGTGAAATAGAGATAACTGATAAGAAGTTAAACTCAGAGTTAACTATTTTGCCTTCAATTGCATTTGATGTTATATTGGAGATGAATTGGCTGACTAAATTTAGAGCAAAGATTGATTGTGGGAAAAAAGTTGATTTATTTTTGGAAGATGGTGATAAATTTTCTTTTTCTAGGGGATAAAAGCATAATGTCATCGTTAATCTCAGTATTTCAAGTTGAAAAATTATGGAAGAAAGAGAGTAAAATATGTCTAGCTAATATTATGAAAAAAGGGAAGCTGATTGTAAATTTAGAAGTAATACCAATGATAAAATAATTTATAGATGTTTTTCTTAATCACTTAGTAAGTTTGTCACCAAATAGAAGAGTTGAGTTTATTATTTAGTGCCTGACATATCACCAATAGCTTACTTACAAAATGATACAAAAAAAATTGCAGAAATTGAAAATACAATTATAAGAATTGATTGAGATGGGTTTCATAAAACCTTGTGTTTCAACTTGGAGAGCTTCGATATTATTTATAAAAAAAGATGAAATTATGAGAATGTGTATTGATTATAGAGAATTGAATAAGATTATCATAAAAAAGTAGTATTATTTGTTGATAATTGATGATTTTTTGATCAATTGGAAGAGCATTAGTATATTTAAGATTGATTTTAGATCATTATACCATCAATTAAAAATAAGAAATGAAGGTGTTAAAATTGTTTTTAGCAAAAGATATGAGCATTATGAGCTCTTGATGATGCCATTTGGAGTAATCAATGCACCAACAAAATATTATGAATTTTATGAATTGGGTGTTCATGTCATATTTAGATCAATTTGTAATTATGTTTATATATGATATATTAATTTATTTAAAGAATAATGAATATCAATTTAATTTTTGTGACTTCTCTCAGAAATTTCGAGAACAAGTGTTGAGAAGTATAGTATTCTTTAGTCATATTACTAGTGGTGAAGGAATATCATTAGATCCCTAAAATGTAAAAACAATTACAGATTTGCCAAAATTAATTAATGTGTCAAAAAATGGGAGATTTTCTCGGGATAGACAGGATTTTATAGAAATTATTTTTAAAGGATTTTCATAATTAGGTATACTATTATCCCGATTGAGTTTGAAAGCAATATTATTTAAGTTGATTTTGAGTGTGATAAAACCTTTTGAAGGTTGAAATATTATTTAGTGAATGATCTTATATTAACAATTCCATAGTAAAATTGAAGATTATTTAGTGAATGATCTCAAATTTTTAGTGATGCATCTCTTAAAAGTTTGGACTATGTTAATCTAAAATTGGAAGATTATTGCTCACTCTTTGAGGATTTATCCAAACTGTGATTTAGAATTAACTATATTTTTTTGCTTTGAAGATTTGGATGCATTACTCATGGTTTAGAAAATCGGACCTAGCCGGCTGGTTCAGCTGGTTCGACTGTGAACTGGCCGGTGGTTGGGTTCGGTTGGCTTAATAATTGCTCCTGAATCGGACCAAATAGAATCGGTTTGAATCGGCCTGGAGCAGGCAAAAATCAGAAAAACCGGTCGGTTTAACCTCCAAACCGGCTACAATAAATATTAATATTTTATTTTAAAGGTGAAAAACCCATGTGCTATTGTTTTAACTATCTTATACTCCCATGTTTTTAAATACAAAGGAAAGGTGAAACTCAAGATTAAAAGATGCAGGACTAAACTATAAAAGCCAAAACAATTTAATAATATGTTTCTTTGCCCTTATTTGCTTGCACTAATTTTTTATTTTTTTNTATATTGGAGATGAATTGGTTGACTAAATTTAGAGCAAAGATTGATTGTGGGAAAAAAAGTTGATTTATTTTCTAGGGGATAAAAGCATAATGTCATCGTTAATCTCAGTATTTCAAGTTGAAAAATTATGGAAGAAAGTGAGTAAAATATGTCTAGCTAATATTATGAGAAAAGGGAGCTGATTGTAAATTTAGAAGTAATAACAATGATAAAATAATTTATAGATGTTTATCTTAATCACTTAGTAAGTTTGTCACCAAATAGAAGAGTTGAGTTTATTATTTAGTGCCTGACATATCACCAATAGCTTACTTACAAAATGATGCCAAAAAAATTGCAGAAATTGAAAATACAATTATAAGAATTGATTGAGATGGGCTTCATAAGACCTTGTGTTTCAACTTGGAGAGCTTCGATATTATTTATACAAAAAAGATGAAATTATGAGAATGTGTATTGATTATAGAGAATTGAATAAGATTATCATAAAAAAGTAGTATTATTTGTTGATAATTGATGATTTTTTGATCAATTGGAAGAGCATCAGTACATTTAAGATTGATTTTAGATCATTATACCATCAATTAAAAATAAGAAATGAAGATGTTAAAATTGAATTTAGCAAAAGATATGAGCATTATGAGCTCTTGATGATGCCATTTGTAGTAATCAATGCACCAACAAAATATTATGAATTTTATGAATCGGGTGTTCATGTCATTTTTAGATCAATTTGAAATTATGTTTATATCAGATATATTAATTTATTTAAAGAATAATGAATATCAATTTAATCTTTTGTGACTTCTCTCAGAAATTTCGAGAACAAAGAAAATATATGTAAAATTTTTTTAGTGTTGAGAAGTATAGTATTCTATAGTCATATTACTAGTGGTGAAGGAATATCATTAGATCCCTAAAATATAAAAACAATTACAGATTTGCCAAAATTAAGTAATGTGTCAAAAAATTGGAGATTTTCTTGGGATAGACTGGATTTTATAGAAATTTTTTTTAAAGGATTTTCCTAATTAGGTATACTATTATCCCGATTGAGTTTGAAAGCAATATCATTTAAGTTGATTTTTGAGTGTGATAAAACCTTTTGAAGGTTGAAAGATTATTTAGTGAATGATCTTATATTAACAATCCATTGTAAAATTAAAGATTATTTAGTGAATGATCTCAAATTTTCAGTGATGCATCTCTTAAAAGTTTGGACTATGTTAATCTAAAATTGGAAGATTATTGTTCACTCTTTGAGGATTTATCCAAACTGTGATTGAGAATTAACTATATTTTTTTGCTTTGAAGATTTGGATGCATTACTCATGGTTTAGAAAATCGGACCTAGCCGACCGGTTCAATTGGTTCGACTTTGAACTGGCTGGTGGTTGGGTTCGGTTGGCTTAATAATTGCCCCTGAATCGGACCAAATAGAATCGGTTCAAATCGGCCTGGAACATNAACTGTGATTTAGAATTAACTATATTTTTTTGCTTTGAAGATTTGGATGCATTACTCATGGTTTAGAAAATCTGACCGAGCCAACCAGTTCAATTGGTTCGACTGTGAACTGGCCGGTGGTTGGGTTCGGTTGGCTTAATAATTGCCCTTGAATCGGACCAAATAGAATCGGTTCGAATCGGCCTGGAACAGGCAAAAATCAGAAAAACCAGCCGGTTTAACTTCCAAACCGGCTACAATAAATATTAATATTTTATTTTAAAGGTGAAAACCTTTGTGCTATTGTTGTAACTATCTTATACTCCCATGTTTTTAAATACAAAGGAAAGGTGAAACTCAAGATTAAACGATGCGNTATTGTTGTAACTATCTTATACTCCCATGTTTTTAAATACAAAGGAAAGGTGAAACTCAAGATTAAACGATGTGGGACAACTATAAAAGCCAAAACAATTTAATAATATGTTTCTTTGTCCTTATTTGCTTGCACTAATTTTTTTTAATATTATTTTCTTTTATAATTTAGGAAACCGTGAAATACAAATAGCCAAATATTATANTGTCATGATTTTTTTCGACAAGTTTTACGCTGGCTGTCGACTACCTAACGCAACCCTCCACTTTTCTCATCAATTTTGGAAGATTTACATGCATACCACTCAATTGTTATCTATTTACATTTCTAACACCTAAATTTAGATTTTTAAAGACAACACCTTATCTGTGAATGAAAAGGTGAATTTTGGTTNTTTTATGCTATATGTGAGTTTCAATCTACGGTTGGCTTATGAAATTTTGGAAGATTTACATGCATACCACTCGATTGTTATCTATTTACATTTTTAACACCTAAATTTAGATTTTTAAAAATATACCACCTTACCTTTGAATGAAAAGGTGAATTTTGGTTTANAAGATTTACATGCATACCACTCAATTGTTATCTATTTACATTTCTAACACCTAAATTTAGATTTTTAAAGACGTTCTTATCTGTGAATGAAAAGGTGAATTTTGGTTAAAAAAAATTTAAGTAGTACTTTTGATGTGATATGAATGATTTGGGTGGTATACATGTAAAAAGCAAAAAATAGATGTTAGATATGTAAATACATCTGACATGGGTGGTAAATGCGCCTAAAATTTTTTAAAATTTATTATATTATGATTTTTATATTTTATATTTAGTTTTTTTTAAATTAGTTGTTATTAACTTTTAAAATAACAAGCTAAAATTATTATGATGTTAGTTATTTAAATATTGAGATATTTATTTTGNTTTTGGTTTAAAAAAAATTTAAAAAGTAGTACTTTTGATGTGATATGAATGATTTGGGTGGTATAAATGTAAAAAGCAATGAATAGATGTTAGATATGTAAATACATATGACATGGGTGGTAAATGCGCCTAAAATTTTTTAAAACTTATTATATTATGATTTTTATATTTTATATTTAGTTTTTTTTTTAAACTAGTTGTTATTAACTTTTAAAATAACAAGCTAAAATTATTATGATGTTGGTTATTTAAATATTGATATATTTATTTTGTATTTCACAATTTTTTTTTTTAANAAGCAATGAATAGATGTTAGATATGTAAATACATATGACATGGGTGGTAAATGCGCCTAAAATTTTTTAAAAGTTATTATATTGTGATTTTTATATTTTATATTTAGTTTTTTTAAAATTAGTTGTTATTAACTTTTAAAATAACATGCTAAAATTATTATGATGTTGGTTATTTAAATATTGAGATATTTACTTTATATTTCACAATTATTTTTTTTAAATTACATCATTTTTGTTACATTTAAATAAATTTATAATTTAGTAAGCCATTCGGTTGAATCCCGGTTCAACCTTTGAACCTCTACTTTTAATGGTTCAATGTCCGGTTTGATTTTCTGAATCTTGGTATTTCNTTTTTTTTAAATTACATCATTTTTGTTACATTTAAATAAATTTATAATTTAGTAAGCCATCCGGTTGAATCCTGGTTCAACCTTTGAACCTCTACTCTTAATGGTTCAATGACCGGTCCGGTTTTCTGAACCTTGGTATTTCTTATATGGAGGTGGATATGAAATTTATTCTCATATTGAAAGATTGAAATATGTTTTCACTAAAAAAATTAACTTTGAGGCAGAGAAGATGAGTAGGACTGATTGAAGATTATGACTTGAGCATACAATATTTTCCGGGTAGATCTAATGTGGTGGCTTATGCATTCTATATCAAATTTGGGAGTGTTGCAGGTTGGTGTATCACTAAAGAAGCATGAGTAATAAAAGAGATGGAGAAGTTAAATTTAAAAGTAGTAAGGTCTGATGGTGATTATGTGAGTAAGGCCTATCCCTACACTAAAGAATTCAGGAAGCTCAAATGAAAGATTTGAAAATATTCCTTATTACTGGAACTTGTAAAATCAAGCAAAAGAAAGGAGTTAAGAATTGATAATAAAATTATCTGAAGCGGAGGAAACCTGAGTTCTAAACCATATGAATTTGAGGCAAGTGATATTGCATGAAGCTCAGTATGCGAAGTATACAATTTAGAGTAATAAAATATATGGAGATTTGAAAATAGTGCTATGGTGGCTAGGACTAAAAAACTTGTAGTTGAATTTATAGTTAAATGTGAGTCATGCCAGTTGGTAAAAATAGAACACCAGAAGCATTGCGGATTGTTATATCCATTGCTTATTTCAGAATGGAAATGAGAGGGGATTATTATGGATTTTGTAATTAGTTTGCCAAGGTCAAAATACGATCATGTTATTTGGATGATTGTATATATATTAATGAAATCAATTTTAGAAGATTTATTAGGATTGTTTGTTGGGTTTCTGTGATATTTGACAAGATCATATTCTGTTAACTGGATTTGCATATAATAACAGTTATCAATTCATTATAGGGATAGCATCATATGAAACATTGTATCGAATAAAATGTAGAGGAAGCTATTTGGTTCTGGATTAGTGAAAAGATCAATGTTATTAGAAATAGCTAAAAATTGCACAATATTTATTAAAGAAATATTATGATCTTAAGGATTGAGCATGAAAATTTGAAGTGAAAGATTGTATAGTTGTGAAATATAGCCAACTAAAAATAATATTAAGATTTAGAAAAGCATGAAAGTTAAGCCTAAGATGCATAATGCATTTGAAATTATTGATAAGGTAGGAAGAGTGACATATTAACTAAAATACTAGATCATTTGGTTGGAGTATATGATGTATTTCATGTACCTTTAAGAAAATATATAACAAATGTAGAAAATAATTTTTGAAGAGAAATTGAAGTGCAGCCTAGCCTCACATACAAGAAAGGGTTAAAAAGAATCGTAGCTTTTGATATAAAGGAACTCAAAAATCGGAAGATTCATTTTATAAAAGTGTAATGGAAGAATGGATCTCAAAGAAATGCATTATAAGAAAAGGATAATGAGATAAGCCTATTTTCTTCTCACTTAATTTGAAGAATTTTATAGATTCTTGAAATTTTGAGGGAAAAATTTCTATAAGTGAGAAGACTACAATAGTTCTGACTATANAAAGGAACTCAAAAATCGGAAGATTCATTTTATAAAAGTGTAATGGAAGAATGGATCTCAAAGAAATGCATTGTAAGAAAAGGATAATGAGATAAACCTATTTTCTTCTCACTTAATTTGAAGAATTTTATAGATTCATGAAATTTTGAGGGCAAAATTTCTTTAAGTGAGAAGACTACTATGGTTCTGACTATTTATAAAATAATAATAATAATAATATTTCTATCATAAATTATGTGTATATTGAAAAGTGAATATGATGATAAAATATGAGTTATTTATAATTACTTGTAAAAATCATATGTATTGAACTTTATAGAAAGCATCCAGTTGTAGATTGTAAATATTTTTTTGTAAGTTTTATATGTTTTAAGGTCGAATTAGATCAATTCATCAACATAAAAGTTGTGAAAAATTTATTAATTTTCCAAAACAAAGAATAACTTAAAATTTGGATAAAAATGAGAAAATTATGATCAAAATACTGAGAGATGATCAACACATCCGAATTTGCAAACTTGGGTTAGATTTGAATTTTGATTCGACGAGTTTAATTATAATTAGTTTGGATAATAAGAGTTAATGATAAATAATATTATTTACATTTTAGTATCAATGTTATTATTTAATATTACAACTATTGCATGATTAACTAATAGAGGGTGTGGAATATGGAGAGAAAGCCAAAGGAATTATATGATTGACTAGAATGGGATATAATGAAAATTACTTGGGACCTTTCTTCAAAAAATACCATGGAAAAGTCTGGTTGAGTGCGGGGTAAGAGAGGAGAATGAGAAGACTAAGGTTAGGGTCCTATTATAGCAAACTTGTGAATGTAATTTTCTAATGAATTTCACTCTTTAAAAGGTAGGAAACCCTTATGTTAAATCAAAATTTATTAAATATTCTTTTTACATGAAGTTTAAGAGATGATTGATGACGCATATCGGGCTCTTATGAAAATTTATTCATGGTTAAGAAAAATTAATTGTTGATACAATAACAACAACAATAAAACCTTAATTCCACTACGTGGGGTCGGCTACTTGAATCCTTTTTCTCCATTGCGTCCTATTTAGTGTCATATTTTCATTTAGTTCTAATGTTTTAAGATCATTTTTTATACAATAAGTGCAAGCCTTCCTAGGTTTTCATCTATCTTTCTTAACATAAGTCAAATCTAAAACATCTACTCTCCTAATCGGATCATCATTAACTTATTCTTGATGATTGACATAATTCTTTATATTGAATTAGTTATAGTCTAACATGAGGTTTTAAGTTAAGTGTTTATAGCATGTCAATATTTTCTTGAAACCTGATTTGATTCATGACATATTTTATCACTTGAATTATGTATCTAACATGATCAATAGGCAAATGATAATTTATGATATAGATATATAAAAAAAAAATAGGGCATCATATGAGTACCATATGTAGTATCGCACTAATTTAGAATGTATGAAATATTAATAATATATATCCCTCGTATGTTATTATCTCATGAAACCCTAATTAAATTTATGGTATAATCTGGATATAGAGTTATGTTCCAAGTGCGTAAATATTTTCATGATATCATGTTAGTAACCCATTTCAATCTAACACCTTTTATGTTAACCCTTTTTATCATCTTATCATTCTTAAGATGATATGTGAGGCATCCAACACAAACTTGATATGAATATGTAATCTTTATAATGTCATTTTTAATTTAGACCTGTAAGTTTAAGTAGGAAATAAGGTTTCATATGGGACTTGCTTAATTTATGACTTGTTATCTTATGTATGTAATGATATGCATTAGTTTGAATATATATATACACATGTAATGAATAATAAATTATTGTAAATAATAGAAGTACGCGTATAATAAATGGACGGCTAAATGAACAATCCACATCTAGGTTCAAAAATTTTCTCGCATGAGGAAAACTAGCGAGCTTGTCTAAATGATTGAGAAAAACTGATGGATGGTTCAATTTAAGGTGAAAAGGGAAATTAGTGATTATACACAAGTTTGGTTGATATGTATAAATGACATAAGATGATTATGATGCCTATTGACAATAGGATGACGATCCTATCCATGTGAAGAAGACACAATGTGCATATCACTGATATGAATATGAAGTAATATGATGTTTAAGATAGTCAATTCAATAAATATTTAAAGTGTATTATTTTTGTATTTTTTTGTTATGATAAAAATTGAATATTTTCTCATGTGTATATGTATCTTTTCAGTATGAAATATTAATAAACCTAGGCTATGTGGTAAGCTTCCAAACAAAATCATATTATGCATCATACAAGTTCAGAAACAAGTGAATGTTTTTCTTTTCTATTGTGAAGAAGATAAATATGCAAATTATGTTATTTTCATGAGATGAATTTTTGGATAAGTTTTGGGTAACCTACTAATGTTTATGTTTAACCTTGTTGTGCTACTTTTGTGACCATCTTAGGTAAAGAAAATAAGTTGATGGAATAAGAATACAATATTTATAAATATCTTAAGTAGTTTTGAACATGTAGTTGCTTGGTGAGCAAGTATGTAATCATACATGTGAGATAATGTAGTTTTTATTTTTTTGTAGTACTTGTGGCTTATGAAATGAAATACTTAGGTATTTATTTATTTTCTTGTGGATTTAGTATGACTCTATATTGAAGACATAATCATAAGCTTTGGAGAAATTAATAGTTAATATAAATGTTTAGAATATAATATAAATGAATATTGTATAATTCCCACTTTTCCATTTTATCTTATAATCTGTTATGCATATGGGTTGCGCTGTGACAATAAGTAGAAATCTTGATTTATTTCATTCAGTTTATTGCTAGTTGTAGTTTTATTTTCAAGTTCCATTTTTTTAAAATAAATCTTGTAGGAAATTTTATTACTCACAAAAAATGGTTACAAAAGAATGGCCAACAATTCTTCTAAAACTCCACACAAACCAGAATCTACAACACATTAAAGAAAAAAAAATCACCTAAGAATCCTCAACCAATTATAACTCATACAAAAAAAAAAAACATTAAAAACGATGATTAACCCAAATAAAAGGGGTATCCAAACAATCCCCATGAAGTAAACTAGAAAGCACTAAAGGAACCAAGTTAGTAACAATAATCAACTGAGACTCAAAACCCCTTTGAGCAGCTCAATTTGCAGCATTATTTCCTTCTCGATGAGTATAAGACCAAAAAACCTGCACATAAGCTTGAAGAGCAAAAAATTTCTTCATTCGAATAATCAGATTCCAAGAATAATTCATCTGCAAGCTGCAAAAATTCCATAATAACAAAGAATCCATTCCACTATAGTCCTGTCCTAACAGCACTTGATGGCAATGGTTAAAGTTTTAATAACTGCTTACGCCTCAGCAGCCATAGGTGAAACAAAAATAGCAAGAGCTGAAAACCAAACAATACAGTTACCCTTCCAATTCCTACAAACCCCTCCAATGTTAGCTAATCTACTATTCCAACTCCCATCAACATTGAATTTCAAACAGCCATACTCAAGTTTTTTCCAATTATAGCTCGATTTAAGCTTTTCAAATAACTTCAATAAATGCATATTTCCAGTCTTCTTGAATCTACCATATAAAAGCATTTTAAAAACAAAATTTCTTATATAATTGAAACAACCAGAGCTAGAAATCGCATTATCTTTATGCTTACTTTCATTTCTCATTGACCATAAGAACCAAAAAAACCACAATCGGAATAGATGCAAAGAACTGAACTCCATACTTCTTCCAGCATTCAATAAAATTGCAATAGATTGCTCAGAATTAACATTCATTTTTTTATCAAAAAGCATGAAAACTTTATTTCCAAACATCCTTAGCAAAGGAGCAATTAATAAAAAGATGCTCCACTTCTTCATCATGTTGTTTACACAAAAAGCACCAAGAACGTAATCTTAATCCTTTCAATTTCAAAATATCATCAGTTGGAATGATATTATGAAGTAACCTCCAAAAGAAAAAATATTGAGAAGGCTTCACAAAAGAATTCCAAGCCCACTGCAAATCGATCCCATTAGTATGCTGAAAAGAAATAGCGAAAGTTTTTGAACTAGAATAGCCAATTTGACCTTTAACTTTAATTTTATCCATACCAGTAGTTATAGGTACCTTTGCAATCAAGTACACATCCTCCTTACTTACCTCATCAGTAAGTTTTTTCATATCTGAACCATCATTATTCCATTAATCCTTGACAGCCATTTTCACATAATAAGGACCCCCATAAAGATCAGCCAAAGGACAATCACCCGACCAATTGTCATACCAAAAACTATAAAACCATTACCAATATCCCAACAGAAAAAGTCTTCAGTAGCTTTAGAAACCTTTTAACATTTTTTTCTAGGCAAACGAATCTGAAATATTGCTAGTAATAAAAAGAAGATGAGAGGTACCGTAATATTTTTTCTTCATCATTTGAGAGAAAAGAGAATTACCACTACCTATAACTTCATGAAACTAGTTTTCATAGACTCATTAATACCTCTGAAGCCCAAACCACCAGAATTAGTTGGTTTCCACATTTTAGACCAGCTCATCCAATGAATTCTATGCTCTTTACCAGCCCAAAGGAACCTATTGAAAATGTTCTCCAACCTTTTACCTTGATTAGAAGGGATTTTCATGAAATGTAAACTATAAAGAGGTATGGAAATACACTCTTCAGTAAGGTCACTTTACCACCAAAGGTTAAAAAAAGATTATCCCAAGACATGGTTCTCTTATTAATCCTGTCAATAAGGCTATCAAAAAAATGAGTTCTTCTCCTACCTTTATCTAGTATAAAGGTCAAATAATTAATGGGAAGATCACCTTTACAACAATTAGTATAATCTTGAATCCAATTCTTCTTCTTAATAGAAACCATATCAGAACAATAAAAACTGCATTTATTTGAATTGAACTTCAAACTTGACACTTATTGGAAATGATCCAGATCCCTCCACAATCTTTTAATAGAACCTTTGTTGGTATTAGAGAAGATAACAAGATCATCAACATAAGCAAGATGGGATACCCCAAAGTTATCTTTATCAGCATAATACATGCTAGGATACTTATTAAAGTGCATGTTAAGATATCTAGAAAGATAATCAAAAGCCATAATCCTTGCTTAATCCTTCTAGAGGATTTGAAGAAACCACATTTATAGCCACTAATCAAAATGGAGTAGTAATTATTCTCCAAGATAAGGCAACAAGCTTGATTAAAGCCTCTAGCTTTGAAGACATCCAATATGAATTCCCAACTTAAAGCACCAAACGCCTTTTTAATATCCATTTTGAAAATAATGTTGCCATTTCTTCCTTTTTTTATCCAAATCAAGAACCAATTTTGGGGCAATCAAAGCATTTTCCCCAATATGTATGCCTTTACCAAAGCAGATTGTTGTTTGGAAATCAGAGTATTAAGATAAGGCTAAGATCTAGTCATCACGATTTTAGAAACAATTTTAGTGATAACAATATTAAGGCATATAGGCCTGGAAGCATCCTAATGCATACCATCCTTATTCTTAGGAATTAACACCAAATTTGAAGATTTAAAGTATTTAGAAAATCAATACCCTTGAAAACATCTTGCACAGCCAGAATAACATGCTTTTTTACCATATCCTGACAAACCTTATAAAAAGCAGCAGTATAACCATCAGGAGCAGCTATTTTATTGCTGTCTAAAGTTTTGAGAGCTTTCTTGATCTCAATACTAGCATGAATGACAACATGATCAATATTCCCTGCACAAGTACAATCATCAGCAAAAAGATCCACATCAATTTTGTCCAGCACCCTATTGTCACGGTTGAGCAGGTTAGTATAATAATAAATGCCATCAACCTCAACGAATCAAGAGAATGTATGATTTTACCATTATTTTGTTTAATCCTATTAATAGTATTACTCATTCTTCTCTTTTTGATGCAAGCGTGATAGTAGGAAGTATTTCTATCACCATCAACTAACTGATAACCAACAACTTCTTGTTTATAAAACACCTCCTCCATAGTAATTTCATTAGTCAACATCTTTTGACCTTTCAACAAAGAATGATGATCAATCAGTTCACTATTATAATCCTCATCAAGTTTCTTCATATTATCCTTCGTCAACTGAACCAAAGTGTGCAAGGTTCCAAAAATGTCCCAATTCCATTTTTTAAGTTTAACAGCCAAGGACTTATGTAAAGCCCAAAGTTTTCTGCCCACATTACTAGAACAATCAGTAACCCAATTTTCCTTCACAAACTGAAAATCAGAGCTATGCAAAGTTCACATGTTAAAGAATCTAAACTGATAAACTATGGTTTATTAAACAACATTACATAGAGCAGAATAGGAGCATGATCTGAACAAATAATATGTAAATGAATCATAGAGAAAGCAGGAAACAGTTCCACCCAAAGGTTATTAGCAGCATATCTGTCCAACCTTTCAAAGACCTTTTCATGATATTAAGTAAAAAGATTACCAGAAAAACCAAGATCAAATAGCCTAGCCTCCAACAACATATCAACAAACTCAACAATTATGTTTTGATTAGGATACCTGCCACCTTTATTCTCATCTATAGAAAGAATAGCATTAAAATCACCACAACCAACCCAAGGCTCTGCGCAAGAAGCTTTTAAAGCAATAAGATTACTCCACAAATTCAACCGAGCAATTCTTGTAGTATTAGCATAAATAATAGTAGCAAGAAATGAAAAATTATCATTACTAATCCTCAAGTGAATAAACTGTGAATGATTAATAATTACATTCACATTAATAACATTTCTCCAGTAAAACCAAATCTTGTTGCTCACATTAGCAAAAGAATTAAACCTTCTGAAACTTTTCATATATTTGTCATTGTTATAATTAGCAACCAAAGGCTCCAAAATACCAAAGAAAAGTAAATTATGAGCTCTGATAATTTTTCTAAGACTATTAGAAGCATTGACATCAGCACACTTCTAATATTCCAAATGAGAAGCTTAAACATCGAAAGATAATTTTCTCCCCCCTAGTAAGCCTAGAGGAGAATACTAACTGATTTTCTCTCTGTCTCCAAACCCCACAACTTTGAACTAATGCAACTTTGGGGTTGACGTATCTCAGCTCCCTTATGCCTTTAACTTTCTTCTTATTAGATTTAAGAGTAAGCCATTTCTTTTCTAAGTTATCTTTAGCAAGAGTCAACTTATCAGCCAAATCCACATTCCCAATAATATCATTATCCATAGCATTTTTAACAACCTTAACACATTGAACCCCATCAACTAAACAGTTATTATTGATATCAAGAAAATAGGAGAATTAGTCTCCCTTAAACCAGAAGTACCACTATCAAGATTTCTCACAACCTCATTATTAATTAAGGTTTCTTGAGAAAGTCTAGAAACATTATTTTGAAGAACATTAAATTGTTCTTCCTCCATATGAACAACATTCCCATTCATCTTTTCTTGCATATCACAAGAAACATTCTCTTGCCGAACAAAGCCATTTTCAGCCCGAGCATGAGGTTTCAAGGAAACGAAACCTTTATTTCTTCCATTAAACTAGGAGCTCTAGAAATTTTCTCCTTGTTTCAGGATGTGCAAAATAATTAGTAGTCTTCATATGCCCAAAAATTTTACATTTAGTGCAATGATGTGGAACAGATTCCATGTCAACATTTTGCCAATAACCATTATTAAAATTCGCAATCTATATCATATCAGTGAAAACAACAGTAACATCTCTCTCAACTAAAATTCTGGCCACAGAAGGTCTAGAGAAATTAAACATAGCAAGATCAACTTTTCAAGGCGTACCAAAAATAGAACCTAAAGAATACTTCAAATTAAAAAGATGTAACTTCAATCCAGGGAACCTTATCTAAATAAGAACAATTGGTGGTTCCTCTTTAGGATTAAAGAAGGAGTTCATTTCTAAATCTTCATGTAAAACTTTTCAATTAATAAAATCTTTTTAGCAAAAATAGTCATCTTCTTTCTCAAGCTTAATCATCAATTGTCTACCATCAATTAAGTCAATATTCCAGCTACCAACAAGCTTCAAATCCGCAAAAAACCTTCTAATAACTTCTATTATAGAATGAGCAAAAGAAAACTTACCCACCAGAATAAATCTTAGTGGTTCCACAAGAAATTTAGTATACTTATCAAGAATAAATAAAGCTGGCTTACCATTCTTCCCGGCTGTTTTTCTTAAGAGTCCGGTAGATGAGAAATCTACCGATTGCTCTTTAAAACTAGAAGTGAAAAGAGCATTCAACGAATCATTGGAATTCCCCACAACAATATCACGAAACAAAGGACAAATCCTCAAGAAGGAGGAGAAGTCATTAGGGAAGAACTAGAGGAAACCACAACCGCCGAAAGAAACACCACAAACTTTGAAGATTGGCGACCTAAAATAAGGAAACAAGAATCGCTCACCCGAGCTCCAAGAAACCCCATGTGAGGGGATGAATTGATTCAACTTAATTGGATGACTTGATGCGCTTATTTTTTAGTGCCGTTTAGTTTCATGTATAAGAATAGAAGTCATATTTTGCATTACGTACAAGTCATAGGTTTATCTAACTAATAACAATTACTTGCTATAATACCCAAGCATCTTTATCCATGACATTTGCTTTTATTTTCTTATTTCTTGGCATTGCCTTTATGCTACTCAGCTTATTTGACAATGCTTTGCTGCAAGCTGAACTTCTTACTATCATGTTGTTCTGCATGAAACTGGATTCCATTGACATTTTTGTCGAATTGAGAAATTATTGTATCTTGAAGCATTCAATTACTGATGGGTGTTTGTGTGCTCGTTTGTAGTTACATGTTAGCATTCTACCTCTTCTTTCTCCATCTATCTTATCATGATAGAAAAATCCTAGCCAGAGAAAATGTTGCCGGAGTTAACCCAAAATCACAATATATAAAATCAATTAATATTACTGAAAGTAAATAGGCGGTTTCAATCAAACACACTTGAAAGGGAAAATACAACAGACACGACACAAACTCACAGTAGGGCTCGATCCGTGGGTGGTGGAGGTCGGCTAGGTGATTGGTGGGTGGTTGGGACAGCAAAAGAGTGGCTGGAATTATGTTGGCAACGAAACGGAGGGCTGGGACAGCTAGGGGCAGCGAAGGTCAAGGGCTGTTGACTGTAGGACAGCAAGAGGAGTGCTGTCTGGTGCAAGGCCAACAAGTTGGGACTGCAGCGACAACATCTTAGGCTGCAGTTCAGGTGGCATTAAGTTGGAATGATGTTTGAACATCAGGAATACAGAAGATTTGATGTTTCCCGGATGGCGGCAGTGNATGTTAGTATTCTACCTCTTCTTTCTCCATCTATTTTATCATGATAGAAAAATCCTAGCCAGAGAAAATATTACCGGAGTTAACCCAAAATCACAATAGATAAAATCAATTATTATTACTGAAAGTAAATAGGCGGTTTCAATCAAAAACACTTGAAAGGGAAAATACAACAGGCATGACACAAACTCACNATGTTAGTATTCTACCTCTTCTTTCTCCATCTATTTTATCATGATAGAAAAATCCTAGCCAGAGAAAATATTGCCGGAGTTAACACAAAATCACAATAGATAAAATCAATTATTATTACTGAAAGTAAATAGGCGGTTTCAATCAAACACACTTGAAAGGCAAAATACAATAGGCACGACACAAACTCATAGTAGGGCTTGATCTGTGGGTGGTGGAGGTCGGCTAGGTGGTTGGTGGGTGGTTGGGGCAGCAAAAGCGGGGCTGGAATTATGTTGGCAATGAAACGGAGGGCTGGGACAGCTAGGGGCAGCGAAGGTCAAGGGCTGTTGACTGTAGGACAGCAAGAGGAGTGCTGTCTGGTGCAAGGCCAACAAGTTGGGACTGCAGCGACAGCATGTTAGGCTGCAGTTCAGGCGGCATTAAGTTGGAATGATGTTTGGACATCAGGAATACAGAAGATTTTATGTTTCCTGGATGGCGGCAGTAAGGATTGGCGATTGTGAGTGAAGGGGGAAGGTTGGGGAAGGGTGGATGTAGCTGTGCGGAACGGCAGCGAGGTGGGGAAGGTAAGGTGGCGGCTGGAAATGGGAAAACTGCAGGAAAAAAAGCAACAACTGCTGTCTTGGGTGGCTGTAGTTGGGATAGAGCAGCCAAGAGCAATGTGGGGAGGATATGGAAGGGGATAGGAAAAATAATCACTATCTTGGGAGAGATATATAGCCGAAGCACCATCAAAACTCTCGGATACAACCCTCGAAGGAAGAAACAGACGCTAAACAAACTCTCACAAAAACTAACCATAAATTACTACAAAAGCAAATATATAATAATAGGATAATTAGGGGTGATCCAAATGAACTAATTGACTCCCCCACAATGAAAGTACCCGGACCAGTTTGATCTAGGCATGGGAGCACCCTTCGCTTCCCATCGCGGGAAATCCCACATGAGTAGGATACGCCCTGCGTAAGAAAAACACCAGCAATTTCATGATCTGTAATATACTGATAGCATACCTGATAGTCTATCAAGCTTGAACATGTCTGGAGGGTTGTTCTATTGTGTCATGTATTATGCTATACATTTGAATACTATGTCAAGAATATTGTTTGTCTTGTCCAATTTTTAATTATTTTTTTAAATACAATATTTTATAGGCTCCTCTTGAATACCTTTTAGACAACTACATCATGGGTATTTTTTGGGCATATTTACATAAAAATTGTCACACTCTGAGCTATGATTTTTCGAATTCATGTGACAATGAGAAATACGATTTGAAATGTTATTTGAATTATGTTGATTTTTTTATTTTATTTTATGTTCTGCTTGTTTACATACAAATTGTCACTCTATGAAAAATATGGTTTATCAGAGTCATAAATGAGAACTATGATTGGAAAGGTTATTTGAATTTTGTTAGATTTTGTTTCCTCATTAATAATATAAATTGCGTCTTACATTGCATATTAAATTTGCCATTAGTGTTTGATATTTTTCAAAAACTGTCATACCTTGCATATTTGCTATGTTTTTGCGGCCATCCTAATCTGTGGACATCATTTTTTATGGTCTCAAAGTCTAGTTATGCAATGCTGCAATGTGTTTTAAATCTTGAAAGCCTTCATTCCACATAAAAAGAAGGATCTTGAAATAGTTTATGTGACATTAAAAAATGCATATGGTATATTTGGTGATGGAAGGTGATTGTTTATGTTGGTTCTCTAATTTTACGTCAAGCCTTATTTAATTTTTTATGATGGATAAAAAGGAATATTCCTATTAGGGCTTCAGTCATCAATCGGTGGCTTATGAATTATTTACATGGATGCACATCACTTGACGTATAAATGAGCCAAACATGAACAAGCAAAGTAGTATTTGGCTGATTGCGTTGATGCAATTCTAGTATGTTAATTTATTGGAGTTATGTATGGTGTTTGCAAATGGTTTAAGTGGACCGATGGTGGATAATTTAGCCAAACATGGGCAACTTGACAGTACTTACTGGAGCTATGTGCTGTCTTAAGCAAACTAGGCTGAATGTGCTGATGCAATCCTGGTATTTTAACTGATATCTTTTATTTTGTTTGTGCGATATCTTCTGTTTTGTTTGTGCCTATATTATCAATCATGAATTTTTGCAGATATTTGTTATGGCAATCCAAATGTTGTTATGCAAGTAGTAGATCTAATTAAATTATTGAGGATCGTATAGCATAGTATTTTAATAGAGCATTATAAACATGCATCACTTATTTTTCGTATTATTAGCTGCTCTTCCTACGGATTTGTTACTTATATAAAGTAGTTTTTAACCAAAGAATTTGCTGCTATTACCCTAAAGTTCTAAAAAAAGCTACGGCCACTTGAGAAGAAACATATTGGAAGAATGATTAAACTTCATGAAATAATACGAGATATGCTGTTCAAAATTATCCTGCAAAATTTTTTTCTTCTAACTGTATAATTTTTATCCCTTGTTAGCTAATTCTTGCACATTTTGTGGTCTTCATTTCTCTTACAAATGGTTTTCTAGGTGATGACAAAGTTTTGTTCAGAACGGATTGCAAAATATGCTTTTGAATATGCCTACCTCAACAATCGAAAGAAGGTTACTGCTGTGCATAAAGCCAACATTATGAAACTTGCAGATGGTCTTTTTTTAGAATCTTGCCGGGAGGTTGCAACAAAGTACCCTGGGATAAAATATAATGAGATTATTGTTGACAATTGCTGCATGCAACTTGTTTCGAAGCCTGAGCAGTTCGATGTCATGGTATACCACAACATACTTAATTTAGGAATTGTGTACCTTCCGCTTAAACCTATGTGATTGGTTGCTTTTCTCTATCATTTTTTATACTAATGCTAAATCAACATGTTTTTTTCAATTGTCAATGTTTCCTGTCTTTTGATAAAAAAGTACGTCTTTATTTTGTTGGGAATAATTATCGTGTTTTAAGCTCTTAGCTGGACTTTTCGATCAAGTAGCAGTCAACTAGCTGCTTTAAAATTTTTACCAATTACCATTACCATGATGATCATTTTTAAATAGCCATGATTTTATCTTATTTCTTTTTTTTTTTTGCAACTAGTGTATACATTGAAAATGGAAAATTTTCTGCAACAAGTGACGCATGACCACTTGGTGCTACCAACTCTCCCAAATGATTGATTGGAAGTGTATAAATACATAATACTACATTCAATGGATTCCAACATGATCTAAGCTTGGAGTTTAAACAGGCACATCCCTCAAATGTTTTGGATTATATTGAAAGAGTGAAAGGTCAATACATGGTGCATGCCACCTAAATGAACCTCCTAATATTGGAGACAATGTTGTCATTTACACATTTTATCAACCACTATCAGGAATTGACTGCCTAGCCTATGTACTTTGATACGAGTTTATGTGGGAACATTTGGTGCTAACTTTGCCACCAAGCCTAGACTGATAGAACTCTGCATGCAATTTTGATGGTGATGCAACACAGGAGGCTTTTGGACCAACCATGAGAAATCAGCTCAAGAAAATTGGACTTGTCACAAGTAACGTGGTGAATAAATTGAAGTAATATTATTTACATATGAATTTGAATTTAACGGCTGTATGATTTTGTTGTAAAGACTATGGATATGTGTTCTAATTTTAGGATTACGCGAAATTCAAAAGTACCATCCATTTGTATTTTTGAAATTAGAATTTTCAAAAAAGGAGAAAAATTATGTAAAATTATGATAGAATATGTATATATATTTTTTTTTCCTTGAAATCAAGCAAGTAAGCATATATTATATTAATTTATTGCCTGACCAAGGGTATTGGAGAGAGTGGTTATATATATCGTCTAATTCATTGTAGGGGCCAGCCCACCCCTTCTCCCTCTCTTCCCTCCTATGTTTTATTTTGGAAATATTTGGCGTAATGAAGATACAAAGGATGATTTGTATTTGAAGACATTTTGGAAGCCATTTCAAGGAGGCCGATGGTTTGGTGATTAGCCACCCAAGAAAGAGTGTGGGTGATCTCCTTCAACCTATCTCTTTGGCGAGTGACAGGATTGTGTTCTTTGTGTTTAATTTTAAGATTTCTTGAGGTAGAATGACAGGGCTAATCTTCCTTTACATTCTCTTATCTTCTCAATCACTTCACAAAGCCTAAGGAAAATTCATTTGAGAGCTGTCAGCCAATGTTCAATCTAATAGGCCATTGTCCTGTTCAATCGACCTTTAGAACACCTAAAAAATTTTGGAGAATTGTAAAAACCTCTGAAAATCTTCTAGATACAATTCTCCAACAAACTTAATTATTTTCATTTTTTTTCCTCACCCTATACACCTTCGACAAAGTCAAAAATACAATCATAAGCCGCCAAACCTAAGTTATTAAATTAGAAAATATATCTAAAAACCTTAGAAAAGTATGAAAACTTTCATATTACATCTAAACATACTAGCATCAATATTTCATATGTTTCTCAGCCTTGCTGTAACACCCAAAATTTGAGAAACCAGGTAAAATCTTGGCGATTTTAAAATGTACCCCAAATTTTTTCTCCCTCAAAATTTGACCAAAATAATTTTATAAAATTCTGCATGTCGAATCGATTAAATTAATATATAGTGCTATATGTGAATTTTTAAGCGAATGAGAAGATATAAAATAATGAAGTTATAAGTTTAATTAACTTAATTAACTCTTTATTATTCTCCCTAATCTCGCATTTGCACTGTTCCTAATAGGCTCCATACTTTTCTTGACATGCAACAGGTAGATTGGTCAAATGACTAGGATTTTCGTGGGATTACGTTAAATGCCGCATTTCCATTTCATTCTCCCCTCTCATTTTCCATTTTGCTCGGCTGAAGGATCTCCAGTCGCGACATTGTAACACTAGCAGAAGTAAACAACAATCGCACGAAGCTGCACGTGGCAATTTGGGGTCCCAGAGAGATTATGTGAGTACAAACCCCTCTTTCACGACATTTGAGACATTTCATTTCTTATGTTTTCATTTTGATGTATGTTACGAATATGAGCATTTTTATGTTTAATATAACCGTAGTGGAGAAGAACTTATGTCGGAGACTGAAATTAGTTTGTGGGCTTCCGTAAGGCCATTTGTGGAAACCAACGAAGAAAAGAAAGGATTAAGGTGATAGAACGAAGAGAGAAGAAGAATATATAGTCTCAAAGAATGGATGGTTATGCGGAGAAGCCTTTTTGAGGTAAAAATTCATAAATAAGCTATGATTTTGGTTAATCACGAGATAAGCCAAGATTTTATGCAATCCTAAGATATTTACAAATCTAAAGGTTGTCTGCACCAGATGGAGAACTTGAGACTAGCATGGGAAAACTTGTAGGGCTACTCGGTCAATTCAGGTGAATAATCACGTGCTAACTTAAGAAAATTAATTCTCTCTAGGTCCATGTGATTATGTATTTAATGCTATTGCATGTAAAATTTTTTGTATATTCTGGATGAATACCTGCATAAATTATATGAATACGAACTTGTTGTCACTTTTGATATCTATGATATTACTATGTTACAAATATGATGAGTATGCTTATGAAATCATTGCTTGTAAGTATTCATTTACTATTTTTTTATTAATGCATATGATTATGAAGTGCTTATGATGAATGCTTTTACAGGAATTATGTTTTAAGAAATATCACATGAATCATACAAAATTATGAAATTCTCGACTCTTGGTATTCAAACAATGATGAAACTCTGTGAATCGTTGGGATCAGTCGGCGACAAAATGTATGAAATCGTTGGTTCTAGAAGGGGCTATTGATAACTACTATGTTGGGGGGACCAAAGTTTATCAATAGTTAATCTGGCCTTCAGGCTAGGTTACGGCCCAATGACATAACATGATTGATATCCATATAATTACAAGTGACTTTCCTATGATTATGCTGATATCTTATGAATATGCTTATGATTACACATAAATTAATGAAATACATATTTTATACAACAACAATGATTTCCTGATTACATGTCAATTTTTTTTATGTTTTATACGTTTATGACTTTTTGTGTTATGTGTTGTGGTCATGTACACAAATTGCATATAAGCATGTATGTTTTTTTCCGTCTATAAAATCTTATTTTAATCTTGATTATTTCGTTGAGCTCGTTGTTGACTTTCAGGAAGGGGTAACGAACACCAGGGCGAATAATAATCTGTGACTAGTATAACTTTTATATTTCATAGTTTTGGAAGCTTGTACAGATTTTTGGGTATGTATTTTATTTATAATAGATTTAACAACTAAAGTTATTATCTGTTTTGATGCTATGATTTTCANCCAGGGCGAATAATAATGTGTGACTAGTACAACTTTTATATTTCATAGTTTTGGAAGCCTGTACAGACTTTTGGGTATGTATTATTTTTATAATAGATTTAACAGCTAAAATTTTATATGTTTTGATGCTATGTTTTTCTTGCTTCCAAGTATATTGATGTAAATGAATTATGAAATGAAATATATTAAGTATGTTTGTGGCGATTTAGTTAAACTTGTTCTTTACTCACTAGCTCCTGATTCTGCAAGTCATGATGATTGCTGAGAAGAATTTAGTCCGACTGAATCGTTCGCCTCTACCACACCGCATTACCTGGTTGCTTATACTCGCTAAAAAAATACTAAATTTAAAATTAGGGTTATTGGGTGGGGCCCACACCTATGCTTGGTCANACTCGCTAAAAAAAATACTAAATTTAAAATTAGGGTTATTGGGTGGGGCCCACACCTATGCTTGGTCAACAAGTGGGGCCCACACCTATGCTTGGTCAACAAACAAACTTAAAATTCTCTTACATCATCAACATTACAGCCTAAGGCCAATTCTTGTACAGCATGAGCAAAATCTTTTGAATAATCATAAAGCAAAATAAGCTAGGACGCCAACAGATGTCTTAGGCAATGATGACTTAGCGCCTATATAATCTGTCATGACACTTTAAAGAAGGCCAATCAGCGCATAACGCCCAACCTGCTGGGTTATAGCCATGATGAGAGGTTGGCTAAAATATGGGAGAAATTTCCCAACATTGTGGTCAGTTCTCCATTGTTTACGGAATACAAGAATCACTTACATTGCATATGCTTCCTTCTGCTATGAAAGTTAAGTCTACTAACATTCCTTACAAGCCATCAAATCTTTGATGAACATCTGCATTTTATTGTCATTCTAAGTGCTTGCTTAACGCAGAGCTATATGGTAATTTAAATGCTTGTGCTGTGTTACGCATGTTGACCTATCTTATTTAGGGTCAGGATGCTGTGATGACTTTAAAATGTACCATGCTATGAATGCATAGCCAAGATATCAATTGACCAGCCTCCTCAAATTGTATGTGAGTATCTTGCTGAATGCAGCTGTTGGAGCAATTATTTTGAACTCTATCAAATCAACATACACCTGTTCCGTTTAGCAGCTGGATTGAGAAATCAGAATGCTGAGCTTTGGTGATGCCGGAGCATCTCTCGCACTGATACGGGACGATGTGGTAGTCGCATCCTGTAACTCTGGATGATGCAAGAGGCCGCGTATGGCTTGGACCGGCTCGGAATAGAAGTGTTGAGGGTAGGCTGATACTTCCCTTCCGTAGATTTGCTGCCTAATGAGAGTGGAGTCCATGATACTGGAGTTAATCCAAAACATAATGGGAAAATTAAATATTATTACTCAAACGCAAATAGAATTACAATCAAAGAAAAATACAACAACAGACACAAACAAACTCAAGTAAAGCATATACCAGTGAAAGAGGATGGGAGTTGGCCGTGTGTGCGAAGGAGAAGGTTATACGTCGCTGGGAAGGCAGTTAGGTGGCAGGAAATTAGTTCGGCAAGGTTGAAACAAAGGATGGAACAACAAATAGGTGGCAGGATAGGGGTTGTTTGGGTTCTGGAAGAAGTCACGGTGAGGGATGGAGGCAAGGTGGGAGGGAGCTAGGTGGTAGGCGACAACTAGAAGATAGCGAGGAGGTTGTTTTCCGGGTTGTTACAGTGAATACGATGTTGGCAGAGGAAAGGTTGCAGAGGAGTGTAATAGTCGAGGATTATTACCAACTTGGACGAGATACAACCAGATCACCACTCATCGTCAGATACAACCCTAGAAGGGAAAACCTGAACACTGACAGTTGTTCTGATAGAAAANTGTACAGATTGTACATGCCCAATTTGTTGGTTAGCTCAGCAAAACTGAACTTAGGGAGAGCCTTGGTGAGAATGTTTGCGATTTGGTTTCTAGAAGGAGTATAGACCAATTCAATGATTCCATTGTCCTTCTCTGAAATGAAGTTCCGATCAATCTCAACGTGTTTCGTTCAGTCATGATGAACATGATTCTTTGCGATACTAATTGCAGCTTGATTGTCACAGAACATCTCGAAAGAATTTTCTCCCATAATTCCAAGCTCTTTGAGAAATCTTTTGATCCACATTTCTTCACAGATACCAACTGCCAGTGCTCTGTATTCTGCTTCTGCGCTACTTCGAGATACCATCGATAGCTTCTTACTTCTCCATGTCACTAGATTGCCGCATACATAAGAGCAATACCCAAAGGTTGATCGTCGTGTGGATATATCTCCTACCCAGTCAGCATCAGTAAAGACTTCTACCTTTTTACTATCGTTTCTTTTGAATAATAATCCTTTCTCAGGTGTCATCTTTAAGTATCTTAAGATACGGTTGACAACTCCCATATGTTCCTCAGTAAGACAGTTCATGAATTGATTTACTATACTTACTGAAAAACTTATGTCTGGTATGGTGTGGGATAAGTAAATAAGTCTACCAACAAGCCGCTGATATCGTCCTTTGTCGACAGACAAATTATCATTCTCCATTTCAATCTTTTTATAAAGGTCTATTGGAGTGTCTATTGGTTTGCATCCAAGCATATCGGTTTCTTTCAATAGGTTCAATGTGTACTTCCTTTGAGTTANATATATATATATATATATATATATATATATATAAGCCTTAGATAACCAAGATTGTATCCCCCTATGGAAAGGAGGCGCCAATCCCTCATGGGAGAGCCGATCGACCTTTCAGGGTCTTGACCAGTTTGGTCCAGATGAAGGACATCACAAGAGAAATCTACGGTTCTCTCTGCGCCGCGTTTGCGACGTTATTGGCGCTCCCGTGCTGCTATTGGTACATCTGCGTCAAGCCACTCCTTAGTTACCTTAGTATTATATATGTTGTTCTTATCGTGATTTAGGTCAGCTTTTGTGTGTTTTGTATCTAGATCGTCCCCGACGTCTCTTCTTTCTTTCGAGGGCTGTATCCTAGGATTTCAGGTGGTGCGTTGTCTATATATTGGTCTTAGGTGGTGATTATCTTTTCTATCCCCTTCCGCATCCTCTTTATGTCGCTCCCGGCCACCCTCCATTGTTGCAGCCTCCCAGAACAGCCGTCCGTTGCTGTTTTCCTGTAGATTTCCCACTGTTCTTTCTGCCATCTTCTCGGCCACTGCTTTTCCAGCCTTCCACTTTTGCTGCCGCTGCTGTTCCAGCCCTCCATTATGTCGCTATCGCTGTTCCAATCATGCATACTTGTTGTCATGGTCGTCCTAGCNATTAAAGCCTCTAGCTTTGAAGACATCCAATATGAATTCCCACCTTAAAGCACCATACGCCTTTTTAATATCCATTTTGAAAATAATGTTGCCATTTCTTCCTTTTCTATCCAAATCAAGAACCAATTTTTGGGCAATCAAAGCATTTTCCCCAATATATATGCCTTTACAAAAGCAGATTGTTGTTTGGAAATCAGAGTATTAAGATAAGGCTAAGATCTAGTCATCACGATTTTAGAAACAATTTTAGTGATAACAATATTAAGGCATATAGGCCTGGAAGCATCCTAATGCATACCATCCTTATTCTTAGGAATTAACACCAAATTTGAAGATTTAAAGTATTTAGAAAATCAATACCCTTGAAAACATCTTGCACAACCAGAATAACATGCTTATTTACCATATCCCAACAAACCTTATAAAAAGCAGCAATATAACCATCAGGAGCAGCTGTTTTATTGCTGTCCAAAGTTTTGGGAGCATTCTTGATCTCAATACTAGCAGGAATGGCAACATGATCAATATTCCCTGCACAAGTACAATCATCAGCAAAAGATCCACATCAATTTTGTCCAGCACTCTATTGTCACAGTTGAGTAGGTTAGTATAATAATAAATGCCATCAACCTCAATGAATCAAGAGAATATAAGATTTTACCATTATTTTGTTTAATCTTATTAATAGTATTACTCATTCTTCTCTTTTTGATGCAAGCATGATAGTAGAAAGTATTTCTATCATCATCAACTAACTGATAACCAACAACTTCTTGTTTATAAAACGCCTCCTCTGTAGTAATTGCATTAATCAACATCTTATGACTTTTCAACAAAGAATGATGATCAATCAGCTCACTATTATAATCCTAATCAAGTTTCTTCATATTATCCTCCGTCAACTGAACCAAAGTTTCTTCTCATCTATAGAAAGAATAGCATTAAAATCACC
>JXCR01146778.1:115051-140362 GCA_002079205.1 Phalaenopsis hybrid cultivar | reverse complement strand
GCACACACACACACACACACACACACACACACACACACACACATATATATATATATATATATATATATATATATATATATATATATATATATATATATATATATATATATATATATATATCATAAGCCTTAGATAACCAAGATTGTATCCCCCTGTGGAAAGGAGGCGCCAATCCCTCATTGGAGAGCTGATCGACCTTTCAGGGTCTTGACCAGTTTGGTCCAGATGAAGGACATCACAAGAGAAACCTACGGTTCTCTTTGCGCCGCGTTTGCGACGTTATTGGCGCTCCCGTGCTGCTATTGGTACATCTGCGTCAATCCATTCCTTAGTTACCTTAGTATTATATATGTTGTTCTTATTTTGCTTTAGGTCAGCTTTTGCGTGTTTTGTATCTAGAACGTCGCCGACGTCTCTTCTTTCCTTTGAGGGTTGTATCCTAGGATTTCAGGTGATGCATTGTCTATATATTGGTCTTAGGTGGTGATTATCTTTTCTATCCCCTTCAGCATCCTCTTTATGTCGATTCCGACCGCTCTCCATTGTTGCAACCTCCCAGAACAGCTGTCCGTTGCTTTTTTCCTATAGATTTTCCACTGTTCTGGCTGCCATCTTCTCGGCCACTGCTGTTCCAGCCTTCCACCTTTGCTGCCGCTGCTGTTCCAGCCCTCCATTATGTCGCTATCGCTGTTCCAATCACGCATACTTGTTGTCATGGTCGTCCTAGTATTCCCTGCCTGCTGCCACCATCTAGGGCAGCGAGGAGTTGCTGTCCTTACCTGTCCCAGGATTCTCCGTCATCCCTACCACCAGCTGTTGCTGTTACCCTTATGTCCCAGCCGTCCCTACCAGCTTCCACCCCTCCCAGTCGCCCCAAAAGCCTCTCTACTGCTGCTACCAACTCTCTTTAGCATCCAACACCCCCCCACCAATCACTTGCCAACGCTTTCAACCCACTTAACTGACCACCACCCCTATGGGAGCTACCGNGTCCCTACCAGCTTCCACCCCTCCCAGTCGCCCCAAAAGCCTCTCTACTGCTGCTACCAACTCTCTTTAGCAGCCAACACCCCCCCACCAATCACCTGCCAACCCTTTCAACCCACTTAACTGACCACCACCCTTCTTGGAGCTACCCCTAGTTGAGTTTGTGTTGTCGTTTGTTGGATTTTCAGATTTCAGTATATTTGATTGTAATTTTTCTATTGAGTTTCAGATCAATAATATTTAAATTCAAGTGCTCAATGCCTCAATTACATAATATTCAAAATATTATGATGCCTTCCACAAATAATGAAATTAATCATCTATAAGATTCTAATATTTTCATAAGTAATCGTCATCCAAAGTATCATCATCATCATAAGTTAAACAAATCATTTTTTTTTCGTCAACATCAATATAACATCGTAAAACATATCATTCTCTTTAAGAGAATTGAGCTCACTATAATGGATGCGATAGAATGTGGTCAAATTTTTATCCCATATATGTACAAAATCTATTTGTGTGTGTGTAGATATATATATATATATGTATAACAAAATCTATTTGTGTGTGTGTATAATTTTAAAATTTACATGCATATCACACAATGCTTATATATTTACATATTCAATACCTAAAATTTAATCCTTACATTTATAACATTTTATATCATAATCACATTAAAATATATTCATGACAAATGTGTACTTCACTTTTTAAAGAATTAGTAATAGAATTTTTTGTGCTATATAAATAAATATTAAAATTTAGATGTTAGATATGATGTTAGAATGCAAATATATAAGAATTGAATTTTCTGTTATTATTATTATTATTTTTATTTTTTTTTCATATTAAATCTAAAAAATCAACTTAGCACACGGCATGGGCCTATGCGCCATTGGCCATGGCACAACACTATTTTGATGCTTGCATCGCAATGCATCATGATGCGTGCCATTTTGCGCCGTTGAAATAAATGCTTTGATCTTTTTCCATTTTTGTTTGATGGGATATGATTCCACCAAAATCAAAGTGTTTTTGAAAAAAAAAAAAAATTAGGGGATATGTTCTCAGCACCAACAGTGTGTATTGGAAGAATGGACTGAGATGGGGCAATGACATTATATGATTACCAATGTATTAGAGTGAATCTACATCTATTTTTCTACTTTAAAGTTCATTTTTACAGTTGAATTTATTGGGATTGAGTCACCTTAAACTCCTGGTTGTGCATGTTGAAAAGTTTCATCGTCTATTTATTACCTACTTACGATTCATTAACAATTGATGTAATTTTCTGATTACTATTTTATTTGCAGGTCACTCCAAATCTGTACGGGAATCTTGTGGCAAACACTGCTGCAGGTATTGCTGGTGGAACTGGTGTCATGCCTGGAGGTATCTGCTCAGTTAAAGCCCTTCTACTACTCCGCTTCCTCTTTTTTAAATGCTTTTTGAAGAAAAATTGTAATTGAAAAATAGCCTTACAACATCTAAATTGTGAAAGATTTGTCTATAAAAAATTGTTTGGCTGTGCCCGGGTTTCTTTTTGCTCGCCTTCCAGCTGTGATATCTCATAATTGTCTGCTTATGGCATAAATGTGGATGTTGTGTTACCAAGTGGCTCATCTGCCTATGATTCTGCATTTTTTCTATTGTTTCTGATTTTTACTGAATTGATGAGTGGCATTAAATTAATAGACTATTTCCTTACAATCCATGATAGCTCTTTTAAAACCCAACGGGAATATATATTTTTTTTCTTAAACTTATCAAAGATGTTTGGTTCATATGTATTTCTGTTTGTTATTATTAGCATGACGCTTTACAAGTAATTATTTTTATCATTGGATATTACAGTATTTAAGCATATTATCTTTCTTATTTTAAATTCTCTTTGTACTACAGTTAATGAATAGTGTTTCCATATTGTTGTTTGATCCTAATTTTTCAGATCAGTGCTTTTTAGTTTAAGAACTTTTAGCATGCTCAGTTGCTCTGAACTTTTATAGATAGATAAGGTAAGATTTTGGTAAAGAACCATATTGGATACATAAGGTTTACTTTAACATTATGACTGCTGCTAGCGCACATTTAAAGATTTTCTTGCTATATTGTCTGTTGTTCATAAAAAAATCTTGTCCTTGCAGAAGATACTTTCTTCTTTCTTCAGTATCTGTACTCTTCCGTCCTTCCCATATTTATTGAATAGATTGATGATGGATTGGAGTCTCACCTCACTCTTTGCATTATTTAAAAGCATTTCCAGTGAACTGGTTTGTGTCCCTTGTGCATTGCGACGTGCCTACTTCTAAGTATAAGCAGATTGCTAATCCGATTTATCTATTTGCTATATTTGTGTGCTCGCTTTGTGTTGGGAATATTAATGATGGTACATATTTGATTTATAGCGCTGCTACTCTTCCTATTGAATGTCTTCTTTTTAATATATTAGTTCACTCATGCTATATTTCAAATAAAGCCATATAATGGCAAGGAAATGAGCTCAATTTCGCTCCTTACAAGATATGAGCTAATGTTTATGTGATAAATGATGGCCAAAATGATAAGATGATAATCATAATTTCACGTTTAATAATGAACAATTGGGTTTCGACCATAATCCCTGGTGGGAGCTAAAGGGGGGTGGAATGGCAAAGTTTTATTAAATGGGGTTTTATATCATCTGTCATATCTGACATGAATTTCTGTTCAACTATGATTTATGTTTTGCTTGCACATTCTCCCCCATTCCTAGTTCATCTTAAATTACCAGTCATCAATTCTATCGAATATGCTCTTTAATCTTTGTTGGATGTGATATACCATACTAATTGTTTATTGATCATACTGATGAACATGCTGGTTTTAGGCAATGTCGGGCAAGACCACGCAGTTTTTGAGCAAGGTGCTTCCGCAGGCAATGTAGGTAATGAGAAACAAGTGGAACAAAAGAAGGCGAATCCCGTTGCTCTCCTCCTCTCATCTGCTATGATGTTGAGACATCTCCAGTTCCCATCATTTGCTGACCGCCTTGAGACTGCTGTTAAGGGAGTGATTGCGCAAGGTAATTACATGACCAAAGACCTCGGAGGGAGCAGCAACACCCAGGAAGTGGTTGATGCAGTCATAGCACAACTTGGTTGATTGGTTGCACAGCCCTTGTGCCTGTCCAGAACTTAACTGGTCTTGTCTTGTCCGTGTTGTAATCCCCTCTAATAAATCTTATAGATCATTTTTTGACATGCTGCATTCTATATACTTATCTTATTTTTTTTAAAAATAAATATTTTCTTACTTTTTATTTACAGTAATCTTACTGTGGATCTACTTGTATTTGAGTTGCCATTTCTCCAAGGAAGAGGAGAATTGACTATGATTTGGAAAATAAACATGTGTTAATAAACTTCGGTGGATGGTTTCATTGTTTCTTGATACGATGCCTGAGTCAATATTTTGCTCAAGTTTATCCAATTATTTTGTCTTCAATCTCAATCCAAAGTCATTTATGGCAGATTATTCGTCTTGCTTTTTGTGGTCTCATGTGGGCTTTTGAAATTGAAATAGAATCCGGTCACAGTGCATTGGTTTCGTTTGGAGACGATGTAAGAGTTTAACAAAATTTGACCAAAGTGTCGAGGTTGTAACCAGCAGAATCAGAATATAAGCAAATTGAGCACTGCACTTGTTGATACCTCTAGTTTGTTGTAGTTCTTGAATATTTTATTTTATTTTTACTCCATATTATGGCCCATTTATTATTGAGTTAAAAATTGGCATGCTTAAAATTTTGAAGTTGATGAATGTTGTTGAATCCCGGTTTGTTCTCTTGAACACACCCCGAGTGGATATAGTGCAAGGAAGAAGAGAGGAGATAAATATAGAGAATAATAGAGCATAAGATGAACAATTTTTAGGGGGAAAGAGCCGTCTTTTCATTCATAAAATAGTCTCTATTTATAATCGTGGGAGAACCATTTAAAATAGTCTCTATTTATAATCAATTATGGTTCAAATCTTATTTAAATACATATTCTCATAATGATGTTGCTCAATTATAACTTAAAGTTAAATCGTATTTATTCTTATATTATATGCAGCAGTGGGAAAAAGAAAGCTAAGTTAGTTGAACATTTATTGAGAAATAAAGTATATGATTGATAATATAAGAAAATATTTTTCATAAAGATTTCAGAGATCTTGTATATATAAGGTGATAAAGATCAATTTTGTCTAAAATTGGATGTTAGACTAAAATTTAAATTTAATTCTCACTTGAGCTTCTAATATATTAATATTTTATTTTTTTCTAGAATGAGATCCATATCCATCCATCATTGATTTCCAATAAGGCTCTATATTACTCTAAGAAAAAACTTTAGAAGCAAATTTCTATATAATTGCGAATGTTAAAAGATCAATCAATTCCTTATTTTTCATTGGAGGTTATAATTCAAGATAGTGATCTACCTGGAACTTGAAAGCTAAGGCATTTGATTATGTAAATATCATAAGCCTAACAAAAATAATTCAAGATACAAAAAATATATGTATTCTATAAGGGTAAAGGACTAAAAGTACCTATAATTCAATAATTGTTAATATAATAGCTTTATGCTTAAGTTTGTTCTTTTTTCATGTAGAAATTAAAACACTTTTTTAATGGAAAAGGAAGGTTAAGATAATGTTAAATCTATATGAGTTCAAAAAACCTTTTAATTCAAGGTAAGAGAATTTGGTAAAGAAGGCATCCATTGAAATTCAAATAAATTCTTATAGAACTTATGAGCTATTAAGTTAGCAAACAAATACATTTGAGATCAAAAGTCATGATTTGCAACACATTAGCACTATAAATTTTAGAATGAAATGCCATCAATAATTTTAACCTCAAGTCATTAGATATAAAATTAATTAAAGGTTCATCAAATCTAAACCAATTTTGAAGCAAACAAATGATCATATTAAAGGGAAGAGGAATTATAAAATTAAAAAATCTCATAAGTTAGGTTGTGTTCTCAACATCTTCCTTAAACTTATATAAGAGGGTCCTTGAAGTTTCCCTCGTGAATTTTTAATTTTATCTAGTTATTCCATATTAATAAAAAAAATGATATTGATAATTATGAATATTCAACAGGATGGTGAAGGATATGTAAGTATTTTTTTTATGGTGTTTCTTTTAACTCATTAAAATTATTTTTTCTCCTAATATTTATGATGGCGCGCGGAGGGTGATGGATGGATGGATGGGGCCCACCTGGTTGGCCACCAATTCCCATCGTCGGATGTGTCTTTTGATTGCAAGGAGCGTCACTCTACTGATCTATTTTTAGTGCCCAAATCTCCAGTTAACTCATTCTCTTGAATCATGTCAATGATTCCAAGATTTTAAGAAACTAGGAGAAGGAAAGAAAGGACTAAAAATAGAAAATATGAGAAAAAGAAATATCAAAAGGATTTTTCATTGTGATGAACATTTTAGAGAAATGATTTCTCATATAAGGAAAACAACATGAAAAAATAAATAACCAGAGATTTTAGGTGTATCACCTATTCTGAGTTCTTATTCTCCTATAGGAGCAAACTCCTATAGTTACTTACATCTTAGACAGTTAAAAATATCTAAGAAAACTTCTCATACTTCTTAACACTCGTTCTCCTAAGAAATGTCAAGGTTAAAGAAAGAAACATCAAATGTTTTATTCTTAGGGTATTAGATTTTTAAGAATTTGATTCTACCATAGAGGTTTTGTTTTAGTTTTTTTTTTATTTTTGTCATTTCATTTTATTTTATTTTTTTTTGTCATGTCATATCGTTTTGTTATTTAGTTTTTTTGTTGTTGTTTGGTTGTTTAAGATTTTATTTTGGTTTTGTTGTCTTGAGATTCTACTTCTGATTGTCATCCTGCAAAACAAAGTTAGCACACCTATAACATGCAAAGGACATCTAAAGCAAAATTTTTATTTTTCTGTCTCTAATAAAGCTGGAAAACAGAATATGATTAGCATAAAGTTATGTTTTCAGAATTATCATATTTAGTTGGCTATTTAGTTGGTTGAATAATTTTTAAACAACCAGGTCAAGATATCTAAGGCTTCGTCGTCTCGGGGCCATAAAAATATTTAGATTTACTTAGTCTGAAAGGTGTTTAAACCAGGACTGGAAGATTCTTGTCGGCAACCACAAATTACGTCGTCCAAGAAAGCTTTGTAAATCTGAACACAAATGTTCAAGTTGCGTTCGGGGACTTATGTTCTTTAGGGTTCAAATTAATTTTTAATGTCTTATTTGGCTTTAAGGGGCTGTAAAATTTTAGGATGTTTACCATTTATTAGTCAATTAACTTTTTTGTCATTTTTATTATTTATAAAATTTTAGGATCCCATAATTCTATCGTCCCGGGTCATTATGTTTGAGGTTTGATTAACCATAAGTGGTTATAAGATATTTTGTTAACAATCATGGGGTACCTCCTTTAAAATATCTTCTCAATCCTAGTTGCATTCTTAGGTTCAATTTTTAAGTTTTAACATCTTTTAATGTGAATTTTATGTCATTTATGTTGGTGAGTTGGATTTTTGTGGTGTCATTTGTTTAGGTCTGATGTTGATTAGACCTGAAGAAGTTTAATTAAGATTTAAGATTTAGGCTTAATGTTGGTGAAGATTAATGTCATTCAATTTGGATAGAACTTAAGGTATGAAGATGATTTTAAGTCCAATGTAAGTAGGACATAGAATAATTCAGGTTTCATGCGGGTAGAACCTAAAATTTTAAAATATTTCAAGTCCAATATTAGTAGGATTCAGATGTTTTAAGTTCAATGTAAGTAGAACCTATTGATTAAAATAGTTTGAGTCCAAGGTTGGTAGGAATTAAGATGTTTTAGGTTCAATGTAACAAGAACCTAAGGATTAAAATGGTTTAAGTCTAATGTAGGTAGGACTTACGATATTTTAGGTTCAATGTAAATAGAACCTAAGGATTAAAATGGTTTAATTCCAATGTAGGTAGGAATTAAATTGTATTAGGTTCAATGTAGGTGGAACCTAAGGATTTAAGTCCAATGTAGGTGGAACCTAAGGATTTAAGTTCAATGTAGGTAGGACTTAAGGTGTTTTAGGTTCAATGTAAGGAGAATCAAAGGATTAAAATGATTTAAGTCCAATCTAGGTAGGACTTATGGTGTTTTAGGTTCAATGTAAATAGAACCTAAGGATTAAAATGGTTTCAGTCTTATATAGGTAGGAGTTAAAATGTTTTGGGTTCAATGTAGGTAGAACCTAAGGATTTAAGTCAAATGTAGTTAGGGNTATATTTTTTTTTTCTTAAACCTATCAAAGATGTTTGGTTCATATGTATTTCTGTTTGTTATTATTAGCATGGCGCTTTACAAGTAATTATTTTTCACATTGGATATTATATTATTTAAGCATATTATCTTTCTTATTTTAAATTCTCATTGTACTACAGTTAATGAATAGTGTTGCCATATAGTTGTTTGATCATAATTTTTCAGATCAGTGCTTTTTAGTTTAAGAACTTTTAGCATGCTCAGTTGCTCTGAACTTTTATAGATAGATAAGGTAAGATTTTGGTAAAGAACCATATTGGATACATAAGGTTTACTTTAACCTCACATTATGACTGCTGCTAGCGCACATTTAAGGATTTTGTTGCTATATTGTCTTTGTTGTTCATAAAAAAATCTTGTCCTTGCAGAAGATACTTTCTTCTTTCTTCAGTATCTGTACTCTTCCGTCCTTCCCATATTTATTGAATAGATTGATGATGGATTGGAGTCTCACCTCACTCTTTGCATTATTTAAAAGCATTTCCAGTGAACTGGTTTGTGTCCCTTGTGCATTGCGACGTGCCTACTTCTGAGTATAAGCATATTGCTAATCCTATTTATCTATTTGCTATATTTGTGTGCTCGTTTTGTGTTGGGACTATTAATGATGATACATATTTGATTTATAGCGCTGCTACTCTTCCTATTGAATGTCTTCTTTTAATATATTAGTTCACTCATGCTATATTTCAAATAAAGCCATATAATGGCAAGGAAATGAGCTCAATTTCGCTCCTTACAAGATATGAGCTAATGTTTATGTGATAAATGATGGCCAAAATGATAAGATGATAATCATCATTTCACGTTCAATAATGAACAATTGGGTTTCGACCATAATTCCTGGTGGGAGCTGAAGGGGGGTGGAATGGCAAAGTTTCATTAAATGTGATTTTATATCATCTGTCATGTCTGCCATGAATTTATGTTCAACTATGATTTATGTTTTGCTTGCACATTCTCCCCCATTCCTGGTTCATCTTAAATTACTAGTCATCAATTCTATCGAATATGCTCTTTAATCTTTGTTGGATATAATATACCATACTAATTGTTTATTGATCATACTGATGAACATGCTGGTTTTAGGCAATGTCGGGCAAGATNAAGGATTAAAATGGTTTAAGTCCAATGTAGGTAGGACGTAAGGTGTTTTAGGTTCAATGTATGTAGAACCTATACATTTAAAATGGTTTAAATCCAATGTAGATAGGACTTAAAGTTGATTTTAGGTTTAGTGTAGGTTAGTTCAATGTAGGCTGAACTTAAAGTCTAAGTTAACTTAGGTAGGTTGAACCTAAGATTTAGGCTAACTCGAGTTGAACCTAAGGTTTTATGTTGACTTAAGGCCAAGCTGGGTTGAACTTAAGGGTTTATGTTGACTTAAGTCCAAGTTGGGTTGAACTTAAGGGTTTGAGTTGAATTAAGTTCTAGTTGGGTTGAACCTAAGAGTTTGTGTTGACTTAAGTCAAAGTTGGGTTGAACTTAAGGGTTTGAGTTGAGTTAGGTTCAAGTTGGGTTGAACCTAAGAGTTTGAATTAAGTTAAGTTCAAGTTGGGCTGAGCCTAATAAATTCTTATAGAACTTATCAGCTATTAAGTTAGCAAACAAATACATTTGAGATCGAAAGTCATGATTTGCAAAACATTAGCACTTTAAATTTTAGAATGAAATGCCATCAATAATTTTAACCTCAAGTCATTAGATATATAATTAAATAAAGGTTCATCAAATCTAAACCAATTTTGAAGCCAATAAATGATCATATTAAAGTGAAGAGGAATTATAAAATTAAAAAATCTCATAAGTTAGGTTTACTGTTCTCAAAATCTTCCTTAAACTTCAAGGGAAACTTAAAAAATCTCATTGAAGTTTCCCTCATGAAGTTTTAATTTTATCTAGTTATTCCATATTAATAAAAAAAATGATATTGATAATTATTAATATTCAACATGATAGTGAAGGATATGTAAGTATTTTTTTGTGGTTTTTCTTTTAACTCATTAAAATTGTTTTTTCTCCCAATATTTATGATAGCGCCCAGAGGGTGATGGATGGATGGATGGGGCCCACCCAGTCCGCCACTAATTTGCATCGTCGGATGTGTATCTTTTGATTGAAAGGAGTAGTCACTCTGTTTATCTATTTTTATTTCCGTAATCTCCAGTTAACTCATTTTCTTGAATCATGTCAATGATTCCATGATTTTAATAAACTAGGAGAAGGAAAGAAAGAGCTAAAAATAGAAAATATGAGAAAAAGAAATATCGAAAGGATTCTTCATTGTGATGAACATTATAGAGAAATAATTTCTCATATAATGTGAACCACATGAAAAAATAAATAACCAGAGATTTTAGGTGTATCACCTATTTTGAGTTCTTATTCTCCTATAGAAGCAAGCTCCTATAGTTAATTATATCTTACACAATTAAAACTATCTAAGAAAGCTTCTCATTCTTGTTAACACTCGTTCTCCTAAAAAATTTCAAGGTTAAAGAAAGAAACATCAAATGTTTTATTCCTAGGGTATTAGATTTCTAAGAATTTGATTCTACCCTAAAGGTTTTATTTTGTTTTATTGGTTTTTGTCAAGTCATGTCGTTTTGTTTTGTTTGTTTTTGTCATGTCATATCGTTTTGTTTTGTTTTGTTATTTAGTTTTTTTGTTGTTGTTTGGTTGTTTACGATTTATTTTGGTTTTGTTGGCATGAGATTCCACTTCGTAATGTCATCCTGCAAAATAAGAGTTAAGTGTTGTTTGGTTGTTTAAATCATGCAAAACTTGAACCTAACTTAATTCAAACCCTTAGGTTCAACCCAACTTGAACCTAACTCAACTTAATTCAAACTCTTATTTGGTTGGTTGTTTAAATCCTTATTAAGTTCTAGTTGGGTTGGACCTAAGAGTTTTTGTTGACTTACGTCAAAGTTGGGTTGAACTTAAGGGTTTGAGTTGAGTTAGGTTCAAGTTGGGTTGAGCCTAAGAGTTTGAATTAAGTTAGGTTCAAGTTAGGTTCTAGTTGTAATTAAGGTTAGACCTAATTGAGGTTCAAAGTGGTCAAGCCCAATGTAAGTAAGACTTAATGAGTGTTAATTAGGTCTAATTAGGGTTAGACCTAATTGAGGTTTAAGATGATTAAGCCTAATTTAATTAAGGATTAATGTGGTTAATTATCTAATTAGGGTTAGATCTAATTGAAGTTTAAAGTTTGATTAAGCCTAATGTAAGTAAGGCTTAATGAGTGTTAATTAGGTCTAATTATGGTTAGAACTAATTGAAGTTCAAAGTGATTAAGCCCAATGTAAGTAAGACTTAATGAGTGTTAATTGAGTTAAACCTAATATGATTACGGTTCAACTTGGTTTAATTAGGTCTAACTGTGGTTTAGACCTAATTAGGGTTTGTTGAGTTAAACCTAATGTAATTAAGGTTTAATTAGCTCTAACTGTAGTTTAGACCTAATTAGGTTTTTGAGTTAAACCTAATGTAATTAAGGTTTAATTAGGTCTAACTATTATTTAGATATAATTAGATTCATGATATGTGGGTTCAATTAAACTGAACCTAGGTGTCTTTGTCTTATTGATCTTTGATTCAAAGTAAGTCTAAGTTGATTAGAATTAGGTGTCATGTCATTTTAACTTTGAGTCTATGGGGTTAGACTCAATAGTTTGAGGAGATAAGTGGACCCTAGATAGGTTAGGGTTTGGACTCATCTATGATCCAAGCTGAGACTTAAATCAAAAGGTTAAGGTTTGGTCTGCCTCACATGTCACTAAAGGTTAATGTCAAAGCCTAAGGAAATTTAGGGTTTAAAATGTAATTTTGAATTTTACAATTTTGACCCTAGAAATAGAAATGTCATTTTAAATTTCTCAATGGTTAAAAATTGTCATTTTAGAGTTTAAAAGTGTCACTCTAAATTTTCTAACCATTTCCAAATTTAATTTCCAATTTCTTAAATTTTTATAATTATTTTTAAGAATACTTACAAAATTTAATAGAAATTAGAAAATTGTATCCTAGGGAATTTTCCTAGCCTTGGAAAAATCAGGGGATATTCCTAAGGGATTAAAGATTAATCCCTAGAATTTTCATATTTTTTAAAATTATAAATAATTTTTAATTAAATTTCTTAAGAGAGTAAATAATTAATTAATTAAAAATTAAATATAATTATTTAAAATTTTATTTTATTTCTATAATTTTCTCCTCATTTTCCTGAATCCAGGGGTATTTTTTTCATATTTTTGTGATTTTTCTATGTCAAAATATGAATTTTTGAAGATTTTATGTATTTTGGATTTAATTAAATCCTAATTTTCTATTAATCCAAACAAGTACCAGTGCATCCTTGGATGTGTCAAAATCACACCCAGCGTGATTTCGGTGGACTAACTTTAAACACGGGTAGCCACGTGGCTCGCAGATCTATCCATTTCATATGGATAGTTCTACGGCCCAGCTTGATCAGAGTCGTCCATTTCTGATACACGGAAATGGATGACATCGGTTCATCGTCCCAAAGGGAAGATAAATCGAGAGCCGTTCATGATTAGGACTTAAAAACTCGCTTGATTCTTGATGAAACTTTATGGAAATTGTTTCTAAAGCTTGATCTCAAAGAGGCGAACATATCTATACGGTGATACGGGTATTGTGAAATGGTCTTTTTCACAAAAGACCAAACCTGAGCAAGGATTAGGTCAAAATGGCCATAACTGGTCTTGATGAAGTGAAGCTTCAATCAAGATTGATAGGAGCGACCGTTGTGTCCTCACAAAGCTTCCTGTCTGTCCAATTTTGGATAAACTCGAGCTAAGCTATATCCAAGTCAAAACAGTTCCACGGGTCGATCTTGGAATAGGTTAGAGCTCACGGGAAGGCTTAATTTTGATTGAGAACTTCTTTGTAGAGGTTAGGGATGGTGTTGGAATGGGCAATTTGAGGTTTTGAGTGGATTAACGTCAAACCCAAAATATGTCCTGGCTTTGAGGATTGAAGGGGGTTGGAACCATGAGGGTTCGACTCCTTAGGTCAAGGTTAACAATTTTTCTCTTGGATGTTTTAGTAATTGGGGGCTATGTCTTGGTCCTCTTCTCTGGTAACTCACGATTTGTCTCTTTTTATAGCCATTCATAGTGGCTATGGAGCTTAGGTTCACTTGGGGAAGGAGATGGACGTTGTATCTAGTCCATGGACAAGTCTCCTGGCTAGGTATAATTAGGGAGGTAGCTTCCAAAGTATTATTCCCATGAGTTCTCACTTAGATTGATATTTGAGCTCATATTTTGACTCTCCTTCATTGGTTAACATGGGTGGTGGATAAGGCGGCTCAAATGGCCTGAATCAACCCTCACCATATAAGCTCTATTGGTCATTTAATGGTTTTGAGGATGGGGTGTCACATACCCCACTTCCTTTTTTTAAATGTCATGTTCATGATGGACTTAATCATGAAAGGAATAAGTTTTATATGGGTCTTTCTTCCAATGGAGAAGGGTGGAGGTGGGTGATGACCTCTCCTCATCTTTATTTAAAATTCATGAGGGAATGAGCCTCATTATTCCCTTCATGATGCCTTCATGATTACTCTTTCTCTTGAGCCAAAGGGGATGAATCATGAGTCATTCATTAGGAGTAATCATGTCATGTTGTGATCCATGAGTCGTGAGTGACTCATTAATCATTTTTCATATGATGGGTTTAGGGTTTAATTGTAAAATATTATTTTTTTTAGGTGGACATGGATTTGTCTTGCCATGGGCTTAAATCAATATTTTAAACTTAAATTCTAGGTCTAAAAATCCTTAATTTTACTCTTTTTTAATTAATTAATAATTAATTAATTAAGAGAACAAAATAATATGATGAAAAGTTCTAATTTTGACAAAAAATGGTGATGTTGGCCAATTTTGACCATGGTTGATCAAGGTTGACCGGGGTTGACGAATTTAAGTTTAGGGTTGACCAGGATGACTTACTTGACCATGTCATGATTAGTTCAGTCGTGAGGTCCTTCGATTTGGTGGTATAACTTAGGTTTGACCAAGGTTGACCAGGGTTGGCAAGGATGGTCAAATTGACCATATGGTGATTTCTGGACCTTATGGTGATCATTTAGGTCTATGTATGACCAAATGGTCGATGTGGTGACCATAAGGTTCAAAATTGACCATTTTGACCAATTTAGGGTTTGAATTGACTTACCGGACTAAGTTGACCAATTTTGACCAGTTGGGTCAGGGTTGACCCATTGGATCAATTGGGTATCAATATTGACCTTATAGTCAATGTAATGACCATTAGGTCAATGTTTGACTAGATTAGGATTTGTCATTATTGATCGATCATTTTAGGGCGTCATCATGGTTGAAGCCCAAAAGGAGTATTTTGGGAGTTAATTTAGTTTTTAGGATTTTGGGGACCCTAAATAAGTTCAAACGAGTTAATATTGGTAGACCCTTTGCCTTAATGATCATGATGATCATACTTAGGTTTTTATGAATTGTCTGAGAATCCTAAGCGAGAGGGTTACTCAAGATATGTCTAGTGTATGGATATTATTTTAAGGTCCTCACAAAAATGAGGTAACTCAATGGGCCCCCAATATGTGTGGAATATTGGACAAAGCATTATTGAAGCACTTGAAAAATCTTAAAGTTCGAATGCTTATCTTATTAACTAATGTAAATATCATATTCTTTGATGATGATCATAATAGTGATGTTGATTTATGAGAGATACTATATATAGAGAGAGAACATTATAGTGGTCGCAGCGCTGCTTGCTCTACTATGGTTTCCCTCATGGAGGTTCTTCACAGCTGGCTGGTGAGTTGGAGGTGGAGAAGAGTTTTTTTGATCTTGGGGAGTCTTTTAGGAGCTTCTTTTGTGTTGAGCTCCCTGTTTGTAGCAATTTTTGTGTTTCATGGGTTTTGGATTTTTAAATTTGGAAGCACTGTTCCATTGATTTTTTGGGGCCTGCTTCCTGGTTTCTTTAGAGGTTTCTTGTGGTTGTGCTTCCCTCTTGCTTCCAAGTGGGTTTTGTCCAGTGTTGGCTGCTGTGGTTGCTGCTCTCAGTTTTGTTGAAGGTGTAATGAGTTTTCTGGTTACAGTTTTGGTGTTGCTTCTTCCATTGCTACAACAATAGACATTGAAACTAATGTTTAGTGGACTAAGGCCACCTATGCAGAGGTAGTTGGCCAATCTACTAATATTCTCCAAAACATGAATATGTTAGTTTTCCCCCAAGCTTTTCATGATACTATTGCTGGTAAGGGAGATTGCCCATGTATCCATCCTTTAGGCAGTAAAGAAGGAGAACCAACCATCTTCTTCTCACAAAAAGAAATTAACTCTTTGAATGAAGAAGTTAAGCTCACACTTGTGGGAAAATTTTAGTTGGGGCATCCTAAAATGGAACTTGTAAGGAATTATTTTGACTCTTTGAAATTTATTGGGGCCTGGAAGCTAGGTCTACTTGATGGTAGACATTTACTCATACAATTGTCAGTTGAAGAGAACTATGCTAGGATATTTTCCAAGCAATCTTTACTAATTGCAGGAACCACCATGAAGATGCCAAAATGGACACATAGCTTTGACCTCAGTAAAGAACTACTTGTGGTTCCCCTTTGGCTCAAATTGCCTGATCTACCTCTCCCATTTTTCAATTTGAATGCTTTGTTTAATATTGGTTGTGCTCTTGACAGGCCTCTAAAGATTGATGCACCCACATACAATAAGGCCAGACCTGCTTTAGCTAGAATTCTAATTGAAAGGGACATCACCCTTCCAGAATTGAAAAGAGTCTGGATTGGATCTGAGGAGGAAGGGTTTTTTGCAGGAAGTTATACATGAGCAAAGACCATATTATCGTCAACATTGTAAAATGTTTGGGCATACTAGGGATAGGTGTTATAGGCGGCACCCTCCCTCTAAAAGAACCCCTCCAACCAGGGAGAAAGTTACTGCACAAGAACCATCTTTACCAACTATTACCCCTTTGGGTGTGCCATCCCAACATGGAGAAGTTGGAGCTAGTTTATTGGATAATTCTAAAAGCTCTACTGCTCCCTTTGATTCCAATGCTCCATCTCTTGCATCCCCTAGAGTTTTAAGAGAATAACTCAACAATGTGACTATTATTACCCCTTTAACCAGCTCTCCTATTGAGGGAATGGAGGAAATAAAGAATGCTCCTTTGACTTATACTAAAGATCTGCAGGCTCCTGATGAAGGAAGAGTTGCTGAAATGAACCACCTATTGGAGGAGGACTGGCAAGTACACAAATCTAAGAGGAAAAAGAAACAAGCTACTGAAGTGTAGAGACTACAAATTGGAGCTACTACAATGGCTACTGGAGGCAAGGTGAAAGCTGAACAATCTCCTCCTTCTTCTAAAGGAAGAACTAGATCAAGATCTCAGCCCTCACTCCACATTAGTCCCCCTAATGATTAGCCTTTTATACTAATACATATGGGAATTTGCCTATCCTTAGTCTTTAAAAGGATTGAAAAATCTTAATAAAAATTATAACCTTTGATGTTTTGTTATTCTTGACCCAGTGGTTTTTAGTAACCTCTAGAGATTTCTCAGTAAAGTTCTTGGCTTTTCTCATTTTGCTAACCCTCAGAGGTCCTCCATCCCTTATGCTCCTCACCTACAACCTTCTCATTAATTCACTCAACTTCAACCCCACTCCTTAACCACTGAACATAGCCTTGTCCCTACCTCTAAATATCCTAACCCCACTTCTTATACCCATACTCTCCCATTCATTCAAACTTTTCCAACATCAGTTCACTGTCCTTTACCTATTGAAATCTTTACTGCTACAGTCTTAGCCACCTCCCCTATGCTTGCTCAGACCACATGCCCATTTTGATATATGTTTCCCCCACTCAATCCTCCCCCAATCCCAGATTTAGATTTTTCAATGTCTAGTTAGAACATCCTGATTTTCTACCCTTTCTCCAATCTATTTGGATAACTGATAACTCCCTTCCCCCATGGATCAGACTGTAGCAAGTTCAAAAGTCTGTGACAAAGAATTTAAAATCCTGGAACTGGAACTGTTTTGGCAAATTGACAACAAAAGTTGAGGCTGAATAGGCTGTTAAGAAGGCTGAATTGGAACTTCAATTAGGCACTTCAGATGAACAATCCCTTGTTACTGCTAATGCCAACTTGCTTAGTGCTATTCGGTGGGAAGAACAGTTCTACAAATAGAAGGCAGCTTTGAAATAATTTATAGACGGTGATAGAAAAACAAAATTCTACCATGCTTGCATCAAACAAAGTAGACACTCTAATACAATCTTGAGGATCAAAGATAAAAATGGCTGCTGGATTCATGATCGTGATCAAATTCCTTTAAATGCTATCAATCATTTTCAAAACCTATTGTCTCAGCCTGATGTTTCAAATATTGAACACTTCAATCCTATACTTCTTAATGAAATATTTACTGAAACAAGCAACTTGGATCTTACCTTTATCCCTTTTGAAGAGGAAATTTGGCAAGCACTATGTTCCATAGATGGTGACAAGGTAGATGGAGCTGATGGGTTTACCTCCACATTTTATAAAAAAGCTTAGTCTATTGTCAAGCGGGAGGTAGTGGAGGCTGTTCAAATTTTGTTCAGTGGAGCTGATATGCCAAAATATTTTGCCATGTATACTATTACCTTGATTCCTAAGGGTGATAAAAAATCTTGCTAGGATAATTTCAGGCCTATCTCTCTCACAACAGTGTTGTCAAAGCTCATCAGCAAACTGTTGGTTTTTAGATTAAAGCCCCATCTTCCTTTGCTGATTGCCCCTAACCAATTTGCTTTTGTTGCAAGTAGACAGATAACAGATAATGTTTTACTCACCCAAGAGATCCTATTGGATATTGACAGGCCTTGTAGAGCAGGAAACTTTATGTACAAGCTTGATTTATCCAAGGCCTATGACACTATAAGTTGGAAGTTCATTCTGAAAGTTCTTCAAGCTAGAGGCTTTAATAATCATTTCTGGCAACTAATCCAAAAGTAGCTTCAGAATAACTACTACACTATTTGGTGAATGGTAATTTTCATGGACTTTCTAGCTTCGAGAGGCATGAAACAGGGAGACCCCCTTTGTCCTTACATATTTAAATATCTTGGCTATGGATTATCTCTGTAGGCTTCTCAATCATCATTTTTCTGAACAGGAGCACCTCAAATTTGCTAATAAAGCCATAATCTTTATAAGCCATTTATCCTATAAAGAAGATGTAATTTTTTTTTTGTAATGCTTCCAAACCAGTAGTAAAGAAGGTTTATAAACTGTTGGATCATTTCCAACAACTCTCTAGTCTCTCTCTGAACCACAACAAATGTCAACTAAACTTTAACAAGAAGCTCATTTCAGCTTCCAAGAATTGGATTAAAGATTACACAAGATTCAAGTCCACTGTCTGCTCTATTCTTTATCTTGGTGTCCAATTAGTCAAGGGGAGGAAAAGACAGACCCAACTTGATGAGGTAGTATCCAAAATCTCCAAACAAATTTCTTGATGGACTAATGCTTATCTCTCACAGGGTGGAAGACTCACTTTGGTTAAAAACATCTTATCCTCTTTCCCTATGTATATAATGTAAATGTTGAAAATGAAAAAGAGTACCCAAAAGAATTCGGAGGTTATGCTAAAAAAATTTTTGTGGGAGGAAAATCACAAACAATTTCATTGGTTAAGATGGGAAAAACTATGCCTCCCCCTTTCTGCTGGAGGCTTAAGCATTAAATCCTTCCAACAATTACACCATATTTTATACTGCAAACTATGGATCAAGTTAAGAGATCAAACTTCATTGTGGGCTAAATTCATGAGATTGAAGTAATGCAATCACTCCCATCCAGTGACCACTCTCAAGAAACCCGGGGACTTAAGAATTTGGATTGAACTTCTTAAGGTCAGAACTGATGCTCAAGATTTATTCATTTGGGATATTGGGGAAGGAAAAGTTGACTTCTAGCTTGATAACTGGTTAATTTATGGCAAGCTTTCCTCCACACCTCCTGACCCCACCCTTAGTCTTACCATTCAGAAGTGCTGGTTAAATCAACAATGGAACAAAGATTTATTGGCTACAATGGTGGATACTGAACATCTGCACCAAATCACTTAGCTCCCTATCACTCCCCAAATACCTGATAGAATTGTTACTAAGAATCCTCATCAAACCTCTCTTACTAACTATGCTTACCACACTTTGTACCATTGGTCTTCACAGGATCGGGGCAAAACCATGTGGGTGAAATTCCTTAGCCCTTCTATGTCCTTCTTTGCTTGGAGATGTTTCCACAAAATCATTCCTACTGATGACATCCTTAAACATAAGGGGTTAAAGGGCCCTTCAAATTGCTATCTTTGCTGCCAACAGGAGGAATCTTATTCACATCTCTTTTTCCCTTGTCCCACTGCTAAGGAAGTTTGGTTACAGGTGATTACCAGGTTTAACCTTCCACATCAACTTATTTACCGTGATAACTTTCCTGACTGTTGGAGATAATGGAAAGAGAACTAGGCTGAACTCATCCCTTTCTTCATTGCTTAGTTTCTTTGGATGGCAAGAAATGGTAATATATATGAAGGCTAAAAATTATGCTCAAATTAGCATCAACTGTCACTCCTATATTTTCAAAATCATTAACTTCATGGGATACAAGGTTAAAAATTATGAGTTCAGATGTAATAGGGATCGACACAGCTCTCTCCCTTCTTCTTTAAACATTACATTAATCCATTGGAGGAAACATTTGCAACCTTGGATCAAGATCAATACTGATGACAGTCTTAAGAGGAATAGTGCTGGTATACTAATTATGCTCAAATTAGCATCAGCTGTTGCTCCTATATTTTCAAAATCATTAACTTCATGGGATATTAGGTTAAAAATTATGAGTGGTCATGTAATAAGGATCCACACAGCTCTCTCCCTTCTTCTAGAAACATTACATTAATCCATTAGAGGAAACATTTGCAACCTTGGATCAAGATCAATACTGATGGCAGTTTTAAGAGGAATAGTGCTGGTATTGGGGGGATATTCAAAAACCATATTGGAAAGTACCTTTGGTATTTTCATTCTATAAATTGGTCATTAATGCTTTGCATGCTGAAACCGAAGCTGTTGCTTGGTCTATTAAAATTGCTACTGCCATGGGTTGGAAACATCTACACTTAGAGCTGGACTCTTCTTAGCTGGTTTAAGCCTTCAAGGAGCATCTGCCTCCCTCGTGGTTCCTTTCCTTTCTTCTCAAACAGATCACCAGTATCATAGCCACTGACAACCTACAAATTCTTTGGAGTCACATCCTTAGAGAAGGCAACAAATGTGCTAACTGACTAGCTACTAAGGGTGCTTCATCCTTTGGTCCAAAGATTGATGTACTCCCTCCTTTAGATCTAACTTTTTTTATAAGGGGAGACCTTTGTTCTCTACCTCATATTAGATGTACTAATTTTTCCCCAACTTTATGAAATCTTAACTTTTTGTTTATATATATATATATTTATATGTCGGCGCTATTTTTGGTGGGGGGAGTTGCCCGTAAGAAGCTGTCGGTCACCGAAATTGAAATCTTGTANACCCGTTGTTCGAGGTGATCCCTCCTGAGACGGCCGTTGGTTGGATTGACTGCTCTGTTTCTGAGGGTACTGCAACGAAGAATAACGATGATCTTCTGCATATATCTTTATTGGCTGCTTTCCTTTGTCGACAGTTTCAACTACCCCTGATTTCTTTTCGAACACTTTGGTCACCTTAGCCTTTTCATGCGGCTCCATGTGCTTCATTTCTTCTTGAAGACTGCTGGATTTACTGAGTAGCTTCTCCACCTTAGCCTTTTCATGCGGCTCCATGTGCTTCATTTCTTCTTGAAGACTGCTGGCTTTACCGAGTAGCTTCTCAAAGGAGTTGATGGTGAGTCCCTTAAGCATGAAAGCTACTGACCCATGAATGCTTTTGAGTAGAATCTCAACCTGGTGAGTCCCTTAAGCATGAAAGCTACTGGCCCATGAATGCTTTTGAGTAGAATCTTAATCGCTTGATGCTCCTGTAGCTGAGGTTCACATTTCATGCTAAGGTTTCTCCACCTCAAAATATAATCTGTCAAGGTTTCACTAGGCTTCTGCTTCTCCACTCCAATAGACACATGATGTTGCGCCCCAGCAAATCTTTTCACAAATAACTGCTCCAACTCAGAAAATATTTTAACTGACCCGTTGTGCAGGTCAGCGTACCAGTCAAAAGCAATCCCTGACAAGCTGCTGACGAACTGCTGGCAGAGTAGAGCTTCGATATTCCTCGTGTTGCCACAATTGGCTCGAAAATGTCCTATATGTTGTCTGGGATTTCTAGTCCCATCGAATATCTTGAAGTTTGGGGTCACAAAGCCCTTGGGGAAAGGCACGGCATCAAACTCCTCCGAATAAGTCTACCCCTTAAAATTGATGCACTGCCCTTGGAATGGGCTAAGGCATCCAATACTTGTTCAACCATTTGCTTGAACTCTTTTTCTGGCATGGCACTTGATGGAGAATCCTTCTCCGATTGTTCTTCTTTATCTGTTGAAGTAACCTCCCTTCTTTCATCTGCGATGTGTATGATTTCTGACTCATTAATCTCTGGATAAGCCAATCTTGGTGCTTGTGATTGCCCCTGGATGGTGGCCATGGCGGTCATAGCTGCAGTCATCTCCTCTATTCTTTTCTCAATTATAACGACTTGCTCATCCCTTAGGAGGATAACCCACGTTTTCCCCAGTAGAACAACTTGCTCATCCCTGAGGAGGATAACCCTACACAGCTCATCTACGACAGTGTGAGGTTGAGCCTCGCGCGCAGATGTGGTAGCTCTGGTTTTGATCACATGGACATCCTTGAAATCTTCCTCCAAGTAATCATTGTAATCAAAATCTTCGTTGTCACTATTGATGGAAACTCCGTGTTCTCAAGCTAACTCATAAATCTTGATTCAAAGTTTCTCAACTTTTTCCTCAATTATCGATTCCTTGATTGCTTTAAGATCTTGAGGACCTTGATGGAAATCCTCAACTTGTTCCTCCATCTCGCTGGCTATTCTCACGACGATGTCAGATATTTCAGGCACTGGTTTTACTTCCTGTCTTGCAAGCTCACTGAACAGTATCGGTGCAGTGACCTTGGGTACCCAAACCCTCTTCTTCTTCTTCGATGATGCCTCAGGACGGGACGTCTTAGAAGAGACATCGGTCTGTCGAGGGATGGTATGCTACCCGTGGTGTAGATCGGCTACAGTGTCATGTAATCGTCTTGTCTTTCTTTCCGTGATTGCAGGAATAACGGGTAAACATCTCGGACCGAGTCTTGACTTAATCGGTCGGCGACCTGCGGTTCTGATGGTGGTATGATCGGTGGTGACCATAACAGTATCGACTCGATTTCCCAAACAGAACTAGATAGGAATACGGGTAGGTGACTTTATAGTCGACCTATGAGATTTTATAGTGAACTTAATATCCTTCAAAATTTCATTTTCATATGAGGGGAAATTGCATTTCCCACTTGTTTAAGTAATTCACTAACAGAACATCCTTCTTTAATAGCAAGCCTTCTGAAGACTGCACTAACTCAGGTGATGGGGATGAATTTCTTTCCCTCCTCACCATGTCCATGAGGTGATGGTAATGCTGCAGCAATCTTTCAGATACTCTCTTATCCATCAGTATCTGTCAGAGGATGGAATCTACTCCCTAGTAGGAGTGGATAAATTTATGGTAACACTTCTTCAATTCGATGAGGCTCCTCCTCAACGGGTGTGTTCTCAGGAGTCTGGGANAGGTGATGGGGATGAATTTCTTTCCCTCCTCACCATGTCCATGAGGTGATGGTAATGCTGCAGCAATCTTTCGGATACTCTCTTATCCATCAGTATCTGTCAGAAGATGGAATCTACTCCCTAGTAGGAGTGGATAAATTTATGGTAACACTTCCTCAATTCGATGAGGCTCCTCCTCAACGGGTGTGTTCTCAGGAGTCTGGGCTTTGATGGCCCTCCAAATTCTCCTATTGTGGTTCCTCCTTTGTGTTCGGGTCAGTGGTACAGTCCTTGAGCTTGAGCCGATCTCAAACACGGGTGGCGGAACAGTTAATCCTTCAGTCGAGTTTTCAATGACCATCACTTCTTTTCCCTTAGCAGTAGCAGGGATAGTAGACTTGATGATGGCAGCTTTAGCCTTCTTACCGGTAGGGAAATCCTGAGGGCAGTTCAAACTGAATTCTGCAGACGGCTCTTGAACTTCCGGGCAGCGATCTTCATTACCACGAACGGGGCTTTCCCGAGGATAACCTCGAGGTCTTCAAATCTAGCTCCAAACTTGATGGTGGGAGCGACATTACGGGCGTTGCGGTCTGTTGGCAAGTTGCAGAAAAAGGTCAGCGTTGGGTAGGCCATCGCAACGGGCTTTAAAACAGGAAGTTTTAGGGTTAGCTATATGGCCGAAAACCTCATAATTTTTAGTGCGAGCACTGAAAATAAAGGTTAATTTGTAGACCGGGCGGGTCTTAATTTACAGGTAATTTTAACATCTTTATTTAAAATTTAATTAATATTTCAAAGTGCGCACAACACAACATGATTTGGATTAATTTGTGAAGTTGCAAACCAAATGTGGAAGGGAGTTGTGAAAATANAAACAGGAAGTTTTAGGGTTAGCTATATGACCGAAAACCTCGTAATTTTTAGTGCGAGCACTGAAAATAAAGGTTAATTTGTAGACCGGGGGGTCTTAATTTACAGGTAATTTTAACATCTTTAATTAAAATTTAATTAATATTTCAAAGTTCGCACAACACAACACGATTTAGATTAATTTGCGAAGTAGCAAACGAAATGTGGAAGGGAGTTGTGAAAAATTTTAGGACCCAGTGCGGGACCAAATTCAAGGCAAAAAATGCCCAGCTGGAATTAGTCCACCGACACATCTATTGGGGGTCTGACCCCACATGAAAATTTAAGGAGTCCTTAAAGGCCTTCCGAACCCCTCTGTTCAAAGCTGGTTTGAAAGCAGTCCTGAAGTCCAAGGAGTTAGTTGTACTTTCCCAAGACAGAAATGGGTAAAGTATGCCAATGGAAGAAGGGTATAGTCCTGAAGTCCAAGGAGTTAGTTGTACTTTCCCAAGATAGAAATGGGTAAAGTATGCCAACAAGCCTCCTGAACCCCTCTGTTCAAAGATGGTTGAACAGATAGTCCTGAAGTCCAAGGAGTTAACCGAACCCCTCTGTTCAAAGATGGTTGAACAGCTAGTCCTGAAGTCCAAGGAGTTGGTTGTACCCTTAGTGGCCTTCTGAACCCCTCTGTTCAAAGATGGTCGAACAGCTAGTCCTGAAGTCCAAGGAGTTAGCTGTACTTTCTATAGAAATGGGTAAAGTATGCCAACAGAAGAAGGGTAATTTGGTCCAAGAGGGACATGGACATATTAGCGATGTGTGAAGATAATATTTCTTGTTTTGTATGGAGAGAAAAGCTTGTCCCCAGCGGAGTTGCCAGAAGCTGTCGGCGTTATTTCGGGTTGGTTTGTGGGGTTGTCCGTAAGAAGCTGTCGGTCGCCGGAATCAAAATCTGGTCACCCACTTCAGAAGGACGTGGAAGTATGAAATTAAACCGACCTAATCGAAATCCCGTCGCCCGCTTCGGAAGGACGTTGAAGTATGAAATCAAACTGACCCCATTTAATCAAAATCCCGTCGCCCGCTTCGGAATGACGTTGAAGTATGAAATCAAACTGACCCCATAATTTTTGTAGTTTAAAATGAAAGAGCACTGTACCTCAAATCATGTATCTATCCCGAAGGATAAACACAAAAANTTACATATATATTTAGTTTTAGAAAAATATGAAATTAAACTGACCCCATATTTTTCATAGTTTAAATGAAAGTGC
>JXCR01146778.1:37420-115012 GCA_002079205.1 Phalaenopsis hybrid cultivar | reverse complement strand
CTCAAATCTTGTATCTATCCCGAAGGATGAACACAAGAGTTGAGGATGAGGCTCGATCAAATAAACTAAGGAAAGTANTGAGGATGAGGCTTGATCAAATAAACTAAGGAATATATGAAATCCATTTGGTCTGCGAAACCTTTGTATTTGTTGACAAGTTCCCATATTTAATAAAAAGAATTAAATAGGTTTTATATTAAGCTGGGTTCGGACATGCTTCCTATAAGGGCAAGCCCCTATAGTTAATTACATCTTAAATGACCAAAGTCACCTAAGAAGACTCTCGATAAAAATCAGTAAATATTATCTTCAATGAGTTTCAAAGGGTAGGACTTTTCAATGAGATCGNTATCCCAAAGGATAAACACAAGAATTGAGGATGAGGCTCGATCAAAATAAACTAAGGAAAGTATGACGTCCGCTTGGTCTGCGAAACCTTTGTATTTGCCGATAAAATAAACTAAGGAAAGTATGATGTCCGTCTGGTCTGCGAAACCTTTGTATTTGCCGACAAGTTCTCTATTTAATATAAATGATTAAATAGGGTTTATATTAAGCTGGGTTCGGACATGCTTCCTATAGGAGCAAGCCACTATAATTAATTACATCCTAAATGACNAAGGGCAAGCCCCTATAGTTAATTACATCTTAAATGACCAAAGTCACCTAGGAAGACTCTCGATAAAAATCAGAAAATATTATCTTCAAGGAGTTTCAAAGGGAGGACTTTTCAATGAGATCAGATGTAAAGAGTGAAAGGGGATTGGTTCAAATTTGGAACATTTTATTGTAGAATCCAAAGGAAGAAGAACTAAGGTGAAAGGGGATTGGTTCAAATTTGGAACATTTTATTGTAGAATCCAAAGGAAGAAGGACTAGAGAAAATCAAGAAATATTATCTTCAAGGAATTTCAAAGGGTAGGAATCTTCAACGAAATCGGACGTAGAGGTGTGGGAAAAATTATCTTCAAGGAATTTCAAAGGGTAGGACTCTTCAACGAAATTGGACGTAGAGGTTGAATTATCTTCAAGGAATTTCAAAGGGTGGGACTCTTCAACGAAATCAGACATAGAGGTGTGAAAGAGATTGGTTCAAATTTGGAACATTTTATTGTAGAATCTAAAGGAGGAAGAACTAGGGGATGTCGTGGTTCAAATTTGGAACATTTTGTTGTAGAGTCCAAAGGAGGAAGAACTAGGGGATGTCATGTATCCAGAGGAGAACCCCGGTGACTTCCCAAGTTATCCTAATGTTTTGCTTCATTTCTGAGGAGAAATATTTAGGTGTTTCAACCTACCAATTTTATTAGTTAGGGCTTATATTCGTGTGAAACTATCACACAAATAGCCTGGAAGATGTGAGGGTTTAAGTCGTGACGAACGACGACCTCAGAATCCTAAGACGAGTTAGGGCTTATATTGTATAGCAGGGTTGTACAAAGGTTTAAAGACAAGGTGATGATTTACGTTGCATAAGTAAGCACCCTCGAAGCCCTATGGCTTTGTTGTTTATATCTAAGGAATGAAGGTTGGTTTAGTTGGGGAAGACGGGTTTTGCTATTGAGGATGGCCGTGCTACCCACCAAGCTAGATCCAAGATCCTCGCCAAGACAGGTTTTGCTATTGAAGATGGTCGTGCTGCCCACCAAGCTAGCTCCAAGCTCCTGCTATAGACATGTTTTGTTGTTGAAGATATCCGTGCTGCCCACCATGCTAGCTCCAAGCTCCTTGCCGCAAAGACAGGTTTTACTGTTGAAGATGGTCGTGCTGCCCACCATGCTAGCTCCAAGCTCCTGCCGCGATGGGAAGACAGATTTTGCTGTTGAAGATGGCCGTGCTGCCCACCAAGCTAGCTCCAAGCTCCTTGCCGCAACGAGTTTTAGTTATCTAGTGTGTCAAGTTATAATGTCAAATCAGGTGGCCCTATGGTTGAAGTTCTTTAATTCTTAGTGGTGTCAAGTTATAATATCAAATCAGGTGGCCCTATGGTTGAAGTTCTTTAAATTTTATGGGGGTATGTGTGTCAAGTTATAATGTCAAATCAGGTGGCCCTATGGTTGAAGTTCTTTAAATTTTATGGTGGCATATTAAAGTTGATTAGAGTGACACCGGTTAGGATCCTACAGTTCCCTCGTTTCGGCATCACTATTTTCTATTGGATTCACTTAGTCTAAATGAACTTACTTAACTGTCGTCCCGGCACCACTATTTTCTATTGGAATCACTTAGTCCAAATGAATTTACTAAACTCTCGTCCCGGCATCACTATTTTCTATTGGAATCACTTAGTCCAAATGAATTTACTAAACTCATATTAATGAGTTCCATAATTTCATTTAAACCGTGGGAAGCCTCGTTAGCAACCGTAGGTTACCTTCATGAATTCCATAATTTCATTTAGACCGTGGGTCCAAATGAATTTACTAAACTCAACTTAATGAGTTTCATAATTTCATTTAGACCGTGAGACCTCGTTACTAAACTCAACTTAATGAGTTCCATAATTTCATTTAGACCGTGGGAAACTTCATTAGCAATGTAAGGTTACCTCCTGAATTCCATAATTTCATTTAGACCGTGGGTCCAAATGAATTTACTAAACTCAACTTAATGAGTTTCATAATTTCATTTAGACCGTGAGAGCCTCGTTAGCAACCGTAGGTTACCTCCTCCGAGGGGTTCCCGATTTTCTTTAAATCGTGAGAAGCCTCACCGTAGGTTACCTCCTCCGAGGACCATAATTTCATTTAGACCGTGGGAAGCCTCGTTAGCAACCGTAGGTTACCTCCTCCGAGGACCACTATTTTCGATTGGATTCACTTAGTCCAAATGAATTTACTAAACTCAACTTAATGAGTTCTGGCCTTATGATTGAAGTTCTTTAAATTTTATGGAGGCATGTTAAAGTTGATTAGAGCGACACCATCCCTCGTTCCGGCATCACTATTTTCTATTGGATTCACTTAGTCCAAATGAACTTATCAAACGCATCTTTAAATTTTATGAGGTCATATTAAAGTTGATTAGAGCGACACCAGTTAGGATCCTACGGCTCCCTCGTTCCGGTATCACTATTTTCTATTGGATTCACTTAGTCCAAATGAACTTACTAAACCCTCGTTCCGACACCCACTATTTTCTATTGGATTCACTTAGTCCAAATGAATTTACTAAACTCAACTTAATGAGTTCTATAATTTCATTTAGACCGTGGGAAAACTCGTTAGCAACCGTAGGTTACCTCCTCCGAGGGCATATTAAAGTTGATTAGAGCGACACCGGTCAAGATCCCACGGTTCCATCGTCCCGGCACCTCATATTAAAGTTTATTAAAGTGACACCGGTCAAGATCCCACGGTTTCGTCGTCCCGGCACTAATATTTTCTATTGGAATCACTTAGTCCAAATGAATTTACTAAACTCAACTTAATGAGTTCCATTCATTTAGACCGTGGGAAGCCTCGTTAGCAACCGTAGGTTACCTCCTCCGAGGGGTTCCTGATCTTCCCATTTAGAGATTCACTTAGTCCAAATGAACTTATCAAACCCAACTTAATGAGTTCCATAATTTTAGACCGTGGGAAGCCTCGTTAGCAACCGTAGGTTACCTCCTCTGAGGGATTCCCGATCATCCCATAGAGACATCTTAATTTGGTTGAAGTTGAAATTTTGTGTGATATTTGTGATTAAATTTTGAGTTGTTTTATATTTTGAATGTTGTGGCGGATCTTGGTTGATTTTAATTTTGGCTTTGGTTTTGGTTTTGGTTTTGTGGCTATCCTGATAGTTTTAGTTTTCATGCAGAGTGACATCGTTGTTTAGCATGCAAGTTTGCAGGTATAAAAATATAGTATGAAAGTACAAGGAAGACAATGCTGAAAACTGTAAAAGTGTACCTGGCGAGTCTTCTCATTCTACCACCTGAAACTTAAAATGCAAGTTAAGGCATTTATGGAGAGCAGAAAAAATAAAGTTTTGATAGTTTTCCTAACCCTATGTCATATCTTGGTGGGTCCTTAAGAGTTTAATTAAGGATGATTTTGTTTAAGCAAAGCATATTAAGTTAGTAGATTTTCGAGGTATCCAACAGATCTAGAGAAAGAAGCAGGGCCGTGCTACTCTCTCGTTGTTTGGTGGAAAATCACGAGTTCTTTTAAACTTATTATGTTGCTTAATAATTCATCCTGTAAATACCCTTAATACTCTAATTATCCCTAAGAATAGGTATCAACTTGTGATTCAATTTAAGAATTATGTGGGTGAAGACCCTTAAAGAGGCAAGTTAGTGTTGTTGGTGAGTGTCTTAGTCATTTCAAATGAAATTGACTTATGTGTGATGGTGATGATTCATGTTTTTGTTTTTTTTGTTCATCAAATAGGGGTATTAAATTAGTGTTTTATTAACACCCAAAATTATACCCCCTAAATCTAGGATCATTTAATTGGCTAGACTCCCAAATTTATGTAATTTAAGGAAAATGGAAATTTATCCTTTTTAATTAGGGCAAGTGAGGTTGGTTTCGACCAGTTAACCCCTTGTGTTTCAAACATCCAAATATGTTAATTAGAATCAAAGATTTCCCATTTCCCTTTCTGAAATTAGGCCTAAATGTTAATTAAGGCTAAATTCNTTAAATGACCAAAGTCATTTAAGAAAACTCTCGATAAAAATCAGGAAATATTATCTTTAAGGAGTTTCAAAGAGTAGGACGTTTCAATGAGGTCAGAAAAAGAGGTGTATAAGGGGATTGGTTCAATTTTGAAACATTTTATTGTAGAATCCAAAGGAGGAATAACTAGGGGATGTCATGGATTTAGAGGAGAACCTCAGTGACTTCCCAAACTTTCCTAATGTTTGACTTCTGTTTTGAGGAGAAATGTTTAAGTGNAGGAGTTTCAAAGGGTAGGACTTTTCAATGAGATCAGACGTAGATGTGTGAAAGGGGATTGGTTCAAATTTAAAATATTTTGTGGCAGAGTCCAAAGGAGGAAGAACTAGGGGATGTCATAGATCCAGAGGAGAACCTCGGTGACTTCCTAAGCTATCCTAATGTTTGGCTTCATTTCTAAGGAGAAATATTTAGGTGTTTCTTCCTACCAAATTTTTTAGTTAGGGCGTACATTCGTGTGAAACTATCACACAAATAGCCTGGAAGATGTGAGGGTTTAGGTCGTGACAAACAACAACCTCAGAATTTTAAGACGAGTTAGGGCTTATTATGTATAGCAGGGCTATACAAAGGCCTAAAGATAAGGTGAGGATTTACGTAGCATAAGCAAGCAACCTCAAAGTCCTATGACTTTGTTGTTTAAGTCTAAGGAAAGAAGATTGGTTTAGTTGGGGAAGACAGGTTTTGCTGTTGAAGATGGTTGTGTTGCCCACCATGCTAGCTCTGAGCTCCTTGCTGTGACGAGTTTGAGTTTTCTAGTGTGTCAAGTTATGATATCAAATCAGGTGGCTCTATGGTTGAAGTTCTTTAAATTTTATGGGTGCATGTTAAAGTTTATTAGAGCGACACCGCTTAGGATCCCACGGTTCCCTCGTTCCGGTATCACTATTTTCTATTGGATTCACTTAGTCCAAATGAACTTACCAAAGTTCCCTCGTTCTGGCACCACTATTTTCTATTGGATTCACTTAGTCCAAATGAACTTACTAAGCTCAACTTAATGAATTTCATAATTTCATTTAAACCGTGGGAAGCCTCGTTAACAACCGTAGGTTACTTCCTCCGAGGGATTCTCATCGATAGAGACATCTTAATTTAGTTGAAGTTGTAGTTTTATGTGATGTTTGTGATTAAATTTTGATTTCATTTAAACCATTGGAAGCCTCGTTAGCAACCGTAGGTTACCTCCTCCGAGGGATTCCCGATCATCAGACATCTTAATTTAGTTGCAATTGTAGTTTTGTGTGATGTTTGTGATTAAATTTTGAGTTGTCTTATATTTTTAATGTTGTCCGGGTGAATTTTATCTTGGTTGAATTTAATTTTAGTTTTGGTTCTAGGTTTGGTTTTGTTTATCTTGATAGTTTTAGTTTTTAATGCAGATTTGTATAAGCACAAAAGTATGACATAAAAGTACAAGAAAGACAACGCTGAAAACTATGAAAGCGTACCTGGCGAGTTTTCTCGTTCCACCACCTGAAACTTAAAATGCATGTCAGGGCAATTTTTATAGAGAAAAAAAGTAAGGTTTTGGTAGTTTTCCTAACCCTATGTCATATCTTGATGGGTCCTTAGGAGTTTAGTTAAGGATGATTTTGTTAAGAAAAATATATTAAGTTTAGTAGATCTCCGAGGTATCTAACAGATATAGAGAAAGAAGCAGGTCTGTGCTACTCTCTCGCTACCTGGTGGAAAATCTCGAGTTCCTTTAAACTTATTATATTGCTTAATAATTCATCCTGTAAATACCCTTAATACTCAGTGAACATTAATGTCTCAATTATCCCTAAGAATAGGTTAATTATCACTTGTGACTCAATTTAAGAATTATGTGGGTGAAGACCCTTAAAGAGGTAAGTTAGTGTTGTTGGAACACATAGCCAAATTTTAACCCTAATTGGGCTTGTAGTATTTGAAAGATGTTTTAATTTTCAATGATGTTTAGTTTTCTAATTCTCATTTAAATGAAACTTGATTTAACATAAGTCACTACTAAGCCCTTAAGACCTAGGTAAGTGTCTTAATTAGCTTTGAAAAGATTAAGCTTTAGGTGGTCATAATTCATGATTTGAATTTTATTTGAACATCAAAATAGAGGTATTAAATTGTTTAATTATTAACTTCAAAAGTCATACCCCTAAGTCTTTGGTTCATTTTATTTTAATAAACTTCCAAATCTTAATAATTTAAAATTTTATTAACTTAATTAAGAAAGTGAGGTTGGTTTCTACCAATTAACCCATATGTTTCAAACATCAAATAAATTATTAAGATCAGAGGTTACCCATTTTCCTTCTTGAATTAAGCCTAAATGTTAATTAAGGCTAAGTTTCCAAAATTACACACTTGCCCCTAAAAGTCTAACACTTCATAATTTGTCAAATTCAATTCAAATGACTTTGAAATTTTTATCCTACCTCATTCATGGGTCAATTAAGACATCAGAGGAGAAAATGTGATTTTTCAAAATTTAATTTATTTTATATAATTTTTTTCATGCAAAAATAGGATTTTTCAAATAAAATTCCTAACTTGACCAAGGTAAATCTTAATCCCTTAAAATTTTTACTGGAGGTAAAATTATACTAGAGAAGCCTTTGGACCAAATTTTATAATTTGTTGAATTTTATTTGAATTTTAAGAATTATTTTAAGTTCTCGGATAATTATTAGATATATAATATTTTAAATGGGGAAAATTAAGTTTTGTATTTTTGAAAAGTCTCCCCGAGGTCAGAGAACTCAAATAAGAAGATTTTATATATTTTTTTTAATTTTATTTGATTTATTGGAATTATTTTAGTGAAAACTCATTTTTAGCCATTAAAAATCATTTTTAAGCTTTAAAATTCAATATCTTTATTTAAAAAACTAGAAAAAATATTCTAATTATTTCTAAGTGATTAGGAAGCAATTTAAAATATTTCTATGAGTTTTATTATTTTTGTGATTTTTAGGGATTTTTAATTATTTAAATATTAAAAATAGGATAAAAATTAAGTTTTTATTTAAATTTCATTTTATTTTTAGAAAATGCCCCTAATCACACAGAACTTAAAAAATAAGTTTTTATAAAATTTTTTAGTTATATTTTGATTTTTAAAAATTATTTAAATGCCAAAAATGATGGTTATTTTTAAAAATCAATTTAGGTTATCAAATGTACTCAACATATTTTGAAATTCTTATGGTTAGTTCTCTGGATCATAAGTAATAGTGGAGATCAAAAATCAAGTCATTTAAATATTTATATTTTTCAAAATTAATTATCTTAGTGATTTAGTGTTTATGAAAATTAAGTACTTTTTAATTGACTTACCCATAAAATTATTTCCAAAAGCTTCTTTGGTCATGGTGGAGCTTCTAAAATTTTCTTGGAATTTTCTAAGCAACATGCTAATCCCCATGATTATTTTAGTTAAATAATGCACATAAACTTAAAAAATGTGTTTCTCTGTTTAGGGACCTCCTCTAACTTTAAAAAAATTAGAGAATGTTCTTCTTGATAGGGGAATTTTATGGGGCTTTGGCTTCTTTCTTGGTTGTGAAGGTGTGGGTAGGGTTAATTTGAGTTTGGTGGAGTGTGGAGGTGTAATGAACTATTTCCAAATTTCCTACAAGATTTCGAGCTCAAAATTGAACTCCAGCAGTGGAAATTGATAGGGAAAATAGTTGGAATGCACTCAGGGGATTTTAGGGAAGCTCTATGGTCAATTTGGAGAGGTCTCACTAAGAAATTTTCAGCACCTCTTGCCATGGCCGTGGGAGGTGCTTTTTATAAAAATGGCTAAGGGGTGGCTGTCATGGCCAATTAGAGGGTGTAATGTGGTGCTTAGGTGGAGGGCAGAGGAGCTCTAAAATTCAATTGGGCTGAGCGGGACCCTAGGTTTGATTTGGGTGAAGCTCCATGGGGGTGGCTCTCGGTTTGGCCATTTTCTGGCCACTAGGCTAGCTGGCCGGCTAGGGGGAGGAGGCTAGGTGCCCAGGGCATCCAAAGGAATCCATCACAACAATTTAATGCAAATGTGTTTTGATTTGGCAAGGATATCTTACGCATGTGTATTTTTGGGAATAAGATCCCTTAATTTGGGGGACCCTTGGTCCATGGCTTAGTTTAGGTGGTTAGATGAGTTTTGGCTTAGTCTTAGGGGTCAACTAATGGCTGAGGTAGAGTTCATTTGGTTGCTTTATGGTGGTTGGGTCACATTTAGTGCATGGGTCCAAGTGGATGCAAATGACCAATTCTTGGGTTTGGTCTAGGCTAGCCATGTAAATTGGCCTAAATAAACATTGGTTGGTGTATATGATCATAAGGAACAACTTTGGTGAAGGATGGAAGTGGTTTTGAGCTCAATTTAAGGGACTGGTGTAGATGATCACAAGGAACAACTTTGGTGAAGGATGGAAATGGTTTTGAGTTCAATTGGGGGTGTAGATGATCATAAGGAACAACTTTGGTGAAGAATGGAAGTGGTTTTGAGCTCAATTGAATGGTAGATGATCACAAGGAACAACTTTGATGAAGGATGGAAGTGGTTTTGAGTTCAATTGAAAGGTTTGGGTTTGGGCTAGGTTAGCCATGTCAATTGGCTCAATTGATTGTTGAATTTGGTGTAGATTGGGTTTGGGCTAGGTTAGCCATGTCAGTTGGCTTAATTGATTGTTGCATTTGGTGTAGATGATCATAATGAACAACTTTGGTGAAGGATGGAAGTGGTTTTGAGCTCAATTGAAGGGTCAATTTGAGAGGATTTTGAATTTTAATAAATTTGGTTATGTTGGGTTAGGCTTGGGTCTAGCTTGGGCTAGCCTTAGGATAATTCCAAATTGATTGTTGTAAATGGTCCATAGGGACCCCACGAAGATTTTTCAACATGAATTGGATGCCAATTTGGAGGTTAAGGCAATCAATTGAGTGAAATTTGAAGACTTAGCCAATTTGGGGCTAACTTGGGGAATTTTGGATTTAGGCCAAAATAAAATGGATTTGAGGCTTCACCAAGGCCAATTGATGGTTTATTTGGATGAGTAGGGATATTAAAAAGATTTTTCAACATTAATTGGGGCCAATTGACTAGGCTATGGGTTCAATTTGGTGAGATTAGGTCATGTGACCAAAATTGGGGGTTTGACATATACCAAAAATTCGGCTCAAATCATAGGCCAATTAAGCTTGGATTTGGTCTATTTTGGGCATATCAAAAGTGAATTTGACTTTAATATTGAATTTGGGGTCAATTGAGATCCAATTGATGGACATTTGAGTTGAATTTGGGGAAATTTGGGCCTTTAATGGGCAATTTGGGTGTTTTGATCAAAGATGGTGAAATTGGCCAAAGTGGGTCATGTGGTAGTTGAGAAAAATGAAATTGAGAATATTTGGGAGGTTTTGGGAATTTTTGGGATTTTTCAGGAATTTTTGGAATCTTGGGCTAAGGAGGGGGCATTTTCGTAATTTGGCCAATTTTGGTGATTTTGGGTAGTTTGGGTATTTTCAATGTGTTTGAAATGATTTTTGAAACAAATTGGGTGTTTTGGGTAAATTTGGGAATTTAGGCAGAATTTGGGGCCCCAAGAGTATCTAAATAATTTGGGGGAATTTTGGGGGCAAAAGGCTAGGTTGGGCATCTTAGTAGAGTTGGAGTACCAACCACCATTAATAAGCTATGGACCAATATAAACCCCATTTTGGGTCCTCTATGTAGTGGTCTTAGCTAAACCCTAGCCTAGATCTAATGGGTTTAGGGAACCACCTACAGAAGTTTCCCAAAAGTATCAAGGGACCAGAACCCAGCAATTCTGGGTTTAGGGTAGTGAGTGGCTGTGAGTGGAAATGATTGCAAGTGAGTGCCTTAGCTTTAGACCAACACCCAGGGTCAAACCTAAGGTCCAGTAGTCCTAAGGGCGACTCATCTTGAGTTACCCCATAATAACCCTACCTAGTAGGGGCTAGAGGTTAGGACCAATATGTGGAACTTCAAGTTGAGTAAAGAGGAGTGTAGAGTTTCTGATGGTGAGGGTTTCTTCTCTAATTTCCTAAGAATAGTCAATAAGAAAGTCCTATGGCTAGACCTTAGGCTACTAAAGAGCAAAAACTAAACCTCAACCAAAAGTGAGGTCAACACAAATAAGTAAGAAAATATACTTTTTAGATGCAGAATTGAAAATTTTACGATGGCAGATTAAAATCTCCAATTTGGTTCAGTTGATTGGGAACTAATGTAAGATTGTTAGCTCTTAGAGGAGGGAGTAGTGGGAGCTCTAGAGTGGCAGCTGGTATCCTCCGAGCCTAACCACGGAATTATGGACCAAACTCTGGATTAATCAATGTTCTTTATAGCACTCGGAAGAGGGTAAAGATTAGGTAGGGTTTATTTTACCTGGGTTCTTAGTTCCCTATAGAGGCAAGCTCTTATATTTAATTACATCTTAAATGACTGAAGTCATGTAAGAAAACTCTCGATTAAGATTAGTGATTTTGTCTTCTTCAAGATTTCAAAGTTCAGGTGTTCAAGGTTGGACATAGGAAAAGCAAAAGGGAGTAGCTCAAAATAGGAACATTTATTTTCAGGAGTCAAAGGAATGAAAGGTAGGAGATGTCACAAATCCGAGGAACAACTTAGTGACTTTCCAACTATCTTATTGTTTGGCTTAAATTTTGAGATGATGTAAATTGAGTGTTTAATTCTGCTAATTTTATTATTTAATGTTTACACTTGTGCGATATTCAATCGTGCAAATGCCCTAGGTTGATAGGAGGATTTACGTCTTACCGAACGATAACCTCAGAATTCTAAAAGGGTTAGGACTTACACTGGCCTAAAAAATAAGGGGAGCATTTATGTCGTGTTAGGCAGACTACCTGGAACTCTGATACACCGAAAATATATGCTTTTTAAGACCCATATTTTATACTCATTTTTTGTGATATTACACTTTAATGGAAGGTATTTTGATGTTTTCTTGGAGGTTGTTGATTTTTAGGGCTTAAAACAAAAAAAAGGATGAAATTTGGAGTCAAAATTACGTTTTTGAAGAAATGCACAGCGCCGGCAGCGCCGAGGTCACAGTCGGACCAGCGCTGATAATGTCAAAGGCGGCGCAGGCCCCGTTTCTAGAAGGTTCGATGTATTTGGATGATTTTTTGAAGAGTTTTTGGAGGCACCTCTTGGAGAACCGACATTGGGCTCTATTTGGGGCCGAATTTCACCAGAAAAAGTGCTCCTCTACGTTTTTCACTCCTCTACGCTCATTTTTCACACCACATCATTCCATTCCACTATCATATTGGAGTTAATTTTTTATTTTGCTTTCATAGTTTGGAGTTTTTGTGGTGAAATTTAGTGTGAAACTTTCTGTAAGAGTGTTGCAGAAGGAGAAAAGTGAGAGATATCTTCTTCTGTCATTTTTGAGGAAAGGTTACAAAGGATTTGCTTTGCGAAAGAGTTTTTAGATAAGTATTATTTGTTTATCAATGTTGTATGAAAAAGGGATTTGCATTGAGAAAGAGTTTCAGATAAGTTTTGTTTGTTTATTAGTGTTGTATGAACTTTACTTTTATATATAAAAATTTTGTTTTGTTATTTCTTTCTCATGAAGTCTGAGTAGTTCCCTCTATCTTTCTCCCTACTCTTAAATATAGTGAAATGAAAAGATAATATGGATGTGCCAATATTAAAATGTAAAATAAATTGTGATGATTTTTCAACTCCGAACATAATTTACATTTTGATCTGGTCAACTGAATTGTTAAAATGTGTTGTGAAACATATGATCCGGGAAATGGAGTATGAGTTCTACAACAGAGTGAGGATCACATTTGATTCCATGGAGGAGAACATCGTTCATGGAATTAAGTGCAAACAAATAGGAAAATATTCTTTGTTGGGTGTAGAATTGGAGAACCTTTAGGGTGACAGACTAAAATCTTCAATTCGGTCTTATTCTTTAAAAACTGAAGCGAGAGCTAGCCTTCAGGTGAAGGAAAGTGGGAGCTGGTATCCTCCTAGCCTAGCCACAGATTTAGGGACTAAACACTGAGATTAGCCAATGATTTTCTATGCACTATATCAGAGTAGAGAATTAAAATTGTACCTATTTGGCACAATACATATTATGAAAATTTATCTCATCTCATTTTACCATAGCTTCATTGTAGTGGGAATGATGTTTTTTCACCTAAAACTCTTCGTTACATAAACATGTTAATAGATTAGTATTTACTGTTTTAAACATTGCATTTTTGATTTGATAATGGTTTATAAATTTAATTTTAATTACAACTCAACAATTGAAATTAGTGACAGTGATTTCAATTGACTTTTTATGAATTTCCTAGCAAATTTATCATTTCCAATTTAAACCTTTCTTGTGTGATCAATATTTAGGGCTTAAATAGAAAGTCCATTATTACTTGATAACGATACGTATACTTGCGTAGAATTTGAATAGTAATTGATTATATTTATTTAAATTTTACACAATCTATCGCAACAAAAAAAATCGGATCAATTTTTTGGCACCGTTGCCGGGGAATGCAACAGTTAAATTAAATAGATTTGATAAATTAGGAAATTTAGAGATAATATATATACCATAAAAAAATAAAAAAATCAATAATCTAAAAAGAAATATTTTTATTAGAGAGTTTTTTTTTACTTTGCTTACTTTATTTGTTTATGTGAAATATTGGATCTGAAGGTTTAGTACGTCACGATTCAGAATTAGAAAGTACTATTAGAAAAATTCAAAAACAACAAAGAGAAATTAAAAATTTACAAGAAATGGCAAAAAATTTAGATAATCCAATAGATGAAAATCGACAAAGACCTTTAAAAGATTATGCAAATCCGACCGCATATGAACTTCACTTGACTATTCAAAATCCAGGTGCTAATTAATTTGAGCTTAAACCTGCAATTAGCCAGACGGTACAAAATAATCAGTTTGGAGGATCACCTACTGAAAATCCTAACTTACATATTGCAAGTTTTCTAGAAATTTGTGCTACATTTAAATATCACGGAGTGTCTAATGATACTGTTAGGCTTAGACTTTTTCCTTTTTCATTAAGGGATAAAGCCAAGGCTTGGTTAAATTCGTTAGCACCTGGATTTATTAGAACTTGGGGAGAACTATCACAAAAATTCTTGTCTAAATATTTTCCACCCCTGAAAATCACTAATTTTAGATATGATATTACATCTTTTTATCAGTTTGAAGGGGAATCAATATATAAAGCCTGAGAACGATTTAAAGATCTTCTAAGAAAGTGTCCTCACCATGCTTTACCAGATTGGTTAATAATTCAAACATTTTACAATGAATTAGTAGGATCACTTAGATCTATTATAGATGCTGCTGCGGGTGGTTCATTAATGTTAAAACCTTTTGCTGAACNAATTACATCTTAAATGACCAAAGTCACCTAAGAAGACTCTCGATAAAAATCAAAAAATATTTTCTTCAAGGAGTTTCAAAGGGCAAGACTTTTCAATGAGATTGGACGTAGAGATGTGAATGGGGATTGGTTCAAATTTAGAACATTTTGTTGTAGAGTCCAAAGGAGGAAGAACTAGAGGATGTCATGGATCCAGAGGAGAACCTCGATGCCATCCCAAGCTATCCTAATATTTTGCTTCAGTTTTGAGGAGAACTATTTAAGTCTTTCATCCTGCCAATTTTTAGTTAGGGCTTACATTCATGTGAAATGATCACACAAATGGCCTGGAAGATGTGAGGGTTTAGGTCGTGACGGACAACAACCTCTGAATCCTAATACGAGTTAGGGCTTATATTGTATAGCAGGGATGTACAAAGGTCTAAAGATAAGGTGAGGATTTATGTTGCATAAGCAAACAACCTCAAAATTCTATGGCTTGGTTGTTTATATCTAAGGAAGGAAGATTGGTTTAGCTGGAGAAGACAAGTTTTGCTATTGAAGATGGTCGTGCTGCCCACCATGCTAGCTCCAAGCTCCTTGCCACGATGAGTTTAAGTTTTCTAGTGTGTTAAGTTATAATGTTAAATTAGGTGGCCCTATGGTTGAAGTTCTTTAAATTTTATGGGAGCTTATTAAATTATATTAGAGCGACACCGGTTAGGATCTTACGGTTCCCTTGTTCCGGCACCACTATTTTCTATTGGATTGACTTAATGAGTTCCATAATTTCATTTAGACCATGGGAAGCCTCATTAGCAACCGTAGGTTACCTCCTCCGAGCGATTCCCGATCATCCAATAGAGACATCTTAATTTAGTTAAAGTTGTAGTTTTGTGTGATGTTTGTGATTAAATTTTGAGTTGTATTATATTTTGAATGTTGTGGGTGTGAATTTTATCTTGGTTGATTTTAATTTTGGTTTTAGTTTTGTGGCTATCATAATAGTTTTAGTTTTCAATGCAAATTTGTATAAGCAAAAAAGTATAACATAAAAGTACGAGAAAGACAATGCTGAAAACTGTAAAAGTGTACCTGGTGAGTCTTCTCGTTCCACCACCTGAAACTTAAAATGCATGTCAGGACAATTTATATAGAGGCAAAAAGTAAGGTTTTGGTAGTTTTCATAACCCTATGTCATATCTTGATGGGTCCTTACGAGTTTAATTAGGGATGATTTTGTTAAACAAAACTTATTAAGTTTAATAGATCTTCAAGATTTCCAACAGATCTTAAGAAAGAAGCAGGTCCGTGCTACTCTCTCGCCGCCTGATGGAAAATCTTGAGTTCTTTTAAACTTATTATGTTGCTTAATAAGTTATCCTATAAATACCCTTAATGCTCAGTGAACATTGATGTCACCATTATCCCTAAGAATAGGTTAATTATCACTTGTGATTCAATTTAAAAATTATATGGGTGAAGACCCTTAAAGTGACAAGTTAGTGTTGTTGGAACACTTAGCCAAATTTTGATCTTTAATTGGGCTTGTATTTTTTGAGAGATATTTTAATTTTCAATGATATTTACTTTTCTAATCCTCATTTAAATGAAACTTGATTTAGCCTAAGTCTCTACTAAGCCCTTAAGACCTATGTGAGTGTCTTAATTAGTTTTAAAAAGATTAGGCTTTAGGTGATCATCATTCATGATTTGAATTTTAATTGAACATCAAAATATGAGTATTAATATGATTAATTATCGACTTCAAAAGTCATACCCCTAAGTCTTTGGTTCATTTTATTTTAATAAACTTCCAAATCTTAACAATTTATTAACTTATCTTTTTAATTAAGAAAAAGAGGTTGGTTCCTACCTGTTAACCCCTTATGTTTCAAACATCAAATAAATTGATTAAGATCAGAGGTTACGCATTTTCCTTCTTGAATTAAGCCTAAATGTTAATTAAAACTAAATTTTCAAGATTACACACTTGCCCCTAAGGCTCTAACACTTTAATTTGTCAAATTCAATTCAAATGACTTTGAAATTTTTATCCTACCTCATTCATGGGTCAACTAAGTTAATTAAGGATAAATTTCCAAAATTACACATTTGCCCCTAAGGCTCTAACACTTCATAAATAAAATTCAATTCAAATGACTTTGAAATTTTTATCCTACCTTATTCATGGGTCAATTGAGACATTCAATTCAAATGACTTTGAAATTTTTATCCTACCTCATTCATGGGTCAATTGAGACATCAGAGAAAACTTTGAAATTTTTATCCTACCTCATTCATGGGTCAATTAAGACATCAGAGGAGAAAATGTGATTTCTCAATGAAATTTTTATCCTACCTCATTCATGGGTTAATTAAGACATCAGAGGAGAAAATGTATGAAATTTTTATCCTACCTCATTCATGGGTCAATTAAGACATCAGAGGAGAAAATGTGATTTCTCAAAAATTTTTATCTACTCTTCATGGGTCAATTAAGACATCAAAAGAGAAAATGTGATTTTTCAAAATTTAATTTAATTTATATAATTATTTTTAGGCAAAATATAGAATTTTCAAAGAAAATTCTTAACTTGACCTAGGTAACTTTTAATCCATTAAAATTTTTATTAATGGTAGAACTAGACTATAGAAGCCTTTGAACTAAATTTCATGATTTTTTGAATTTTATTTGAATTTTAAAAATTATTTTAAGTTTTGGAGTATTTATTAGATATAAAATATTTTAAATTGGGAAAATTAGGTTTTATATTTTTGAAAAGTCTTCCTGAGGTCAAAGGACTTAGAGAAGAAGACTTTATATTTTTTTGAGTTTTATTTGATTTATTGGAATTATTTTAGTGAAAACTCATTTTTATCCTTTAAAAATCATTTTTGAGCTTTAAAATTAAATATCTTTATTTAGAAAATCAAGAAAAATCTTTTACTTATTCCTAAGTGATTAGGAAGCAATTTAGAACATTTTTATGAGTTATTTATTTTTATGATTTTTAGGGATTTTTAATTATTTGAATATTAAAAATAGGTTAAAAATCAAGTTTTTTATTTTAAATATCATTTTATTTTTAAAAAATGGTCATGATCACAGGGAACTCAAAAAAAAAGTTTTGATAAATTTTTTAGTTATATTTTGATTTTTAAAAATCATTTAAATGCCAAAAATGATGTTTATCATTAAAAATCAATTTAAGTTATCAAATATACTCAAAATATTTTGAAATTTTTATGGTGAGTTCTCTAGATTGTAAATAACAGTGGAGATTAAAAATAAAATATTTAAATATTTATATCTTTCAAAATTAATTATCTTAGTGATTTAGTGTTTATGTAAATTAAGTACATTTTAAATGACTTGACCCATAAAATTATTTCCAAACGCTTCTCTAGTCATGATGGACCTTCCAAAATTTTCTTAGAATTTTCTAAGCAACATGCTAATTTCCATGATTATTTTAGGAAAATAATGCACATAAAATTAAAAAAAAAGATCCTCTATCTAGAGACCTCCTCTGCCTTTGGAAAAATCAGAGAATGTTCTTCTTGACAGAGGCTACAATATGACAAAAATTCAAGCTATGATGATGAGCCTATATGAATGGAGAATCAAAAGATTCAAAACAATATTTAATTAATTAAAAATAAAATATGGAGCACATGAGCTTAAAATTATTTCTACATTATTCTCCTCTGTTCATTGAGCAAGAGAGTATTATTTTATTTTTGTGGTTTTTTACACAAAGTTATGTATTTTTACAGTTAATGGAGTTTAAATAAATAGAAAAAGTCCTATTTTCCCACTTATCCAAGCGGCTCCTCGTCAACCTACGGCGGCTCCGAAACTCCACGCAACGTGCTCCCATTTGACGCCGCCGTCCACGTCAGTAGCCACACGTCCCACTATTTGTGTAAAGAAGCACTATCCAGCTTCATCTTGGTCATCCATTCGATTCACGCTTGATCAAACGACTCCCCATCATCGTCTCCAATATAATGATCCCGTGACCATCCACACTACAACCTTAAGATCTCAGCCTAGACTCAACCAAATCACTTCAAGTTTGATTCTATGAACTCATCTAAATGTGACGAACACATCCATACAGTATTCATGCAATAAAATAAAACCTAATCAAATGGAGAATCAAAATAGGCTCGGGAATGGGAGAAGTTTTATACCTTTGCTTTGAGAAGTGAGGCTTCAATTAGAGGGTCTTGGCATGTTTGTTGGGGTCCAAGAAGGCTAAGGATTAAACCTCTTGTTGTGGTGTGAGGCTTAAGTATGAATTCGATCATGACCGGATTTGGGTGTTTGTTTAGAGCTATGGTAGAGGCTCTGTGGAAAGGGGATTTTATGGGGCTTTGGCTTCTTTCTTGGTTGTGAAGGTGTGGGTGGAGTTAATTTGAATTTGGTGGATTATGGAGGTGTAATGCGCTCTGTCTTGGTTTTGAGCAAGATTTTGACCTCAAAATTGAACTCCGACAGTGGAAATTGATGAAGGAAAATAGTTGGAATGCACTGAGGGGATCTTAGGCAAGCTCTGAGGTCAATTTGGAGAGGTCTCTCTAAGAAATTTTCAGCACTTCTTGCCATGGTCGTGGGAGGTGCTTTTTATAAAAATGGTTAAGGGGTGGCTGTCATGGCCACTTAGAGGGTGTAATGTGGTGCTTAGGTGGAGGGCAGAGGAGCTATTCAATTCCATTTGGTTGAGCTGGCCCCTAGGTTTGATTTGGGTGAAGCTCCATGGGGGTGGCTCTTGATTTGGCCATTTTCTGACCACTAGGCTTGCCAGCCGGCTAGGGTGAGGTGGTTAGGTGCTCAGAGCATTAGAGGAATCTATCATAACAATTTAATGCAAATGTGTTTTGATTTGGTAAAGATATCTTAAGCATGTGTATTTTTGGGAATAAGATCCCCTAATTTGGGGGACCCTTGGTCCATTTTTTAGTTTAGGTGGTTATATGGGTTTTGGCTTAGTCTTAGGGTTCAACTAATGGCTGAGGTGGAGTTAATTTGGTTGCTTTAAGGTGATTGGGTCACATTTAGTGCATGGGTCCAAGTGGGTGCAAATGATCAAGTCTTTGGTTTGGTCTAGGCTAGCCATGTCAATTGGCTATATTAAATGTTGCATTTTTTTGTAGATGATCATAATGAACAACTTTGGTGAAGGATGGAAGTGGTTTCGAGCTCAATTGAAGGGTCAATTTGAAGGAAGTTTGAATTTTAATCGATTTGGTTATGTTGGGCTAGGCCTGGGTCTAGCTTAGGCTAGTCTTGAGCTAATGCCAAATTGATTATTTTAAATGGTCCATAGGGACCCCATGAAGAGTTTTCAGCATGAATTGGATGCCAATTTGGAGGTTAATGCAATCAATTTGGTGAAATTCGGAGACTTAGTCAATTTGGGGCCAAATTTGGGAATGTTGGATTTAGGCCAAAATCAAATGAATTTGAGGCCTCACCAAGGCCAATTGATGGTTTATTTTGATGTGTAGGAATATTAAAAAATTTTGCAACATCAATTGGGGCTAATTGACTAGGCTATGGGTTCAATTTGGTGAGATTAGGTCATATGACCAAATTTGGGGGTTTGACCTATAACAAAAATTGGGCTCAAATAATGGGACAATTAAGCTTGAATTTGGTCTAGTTTGGTCATATCAAAAGTGAATTTGAGTTTAGGATTGAAATTGGGGTCAATTGAGATCCAATTGATGGACATTTGAGTTGAATTTGGGGAAATTTGGGCCTTTAAAGAACAATTTGGGGGTTTTGATCAAAGATGGTCAAATTGGCCAAATTAGGTCATGTGATAGTTGAGGAAAATAAAATTAAGAATATTTGGGAGGTTTTGGGAATTTTTGGGATTTTTGGAAATTTTTGAAATTTTGGGCCCAAAGGGGCGTATTTTGGTAATTTGGTCAATTTGGGATTTTGGTTAATTTGGTTGTTTTCAAGGTGTTTGAAATGAATTTTGAACAATTATGGTTATTTTGGCTAGATTTGGAGACTTTGGCCAAATTTGGGGTCCCAAGGGTATCTGGGTAGTTTGGGGAATTTTGGGGGCAAAATGCTAGGTTGGGCATCTTAGTAGAGTTGGAGTACCAGCCACCATTAATAAGTCATGAACCAATAAAAACCCCATTCCTCTATGTAGTGTTCTTAGCTAAACCCTAGAATAAGGCTAATAGGTTAGGGAACCACCTACAGGAGTCTCCCAAAAGTATCAAGGGACCAAAGCCTAGAAGTTCTAGGTTTAGGGTATTGAGTGATTGTGAGAGCAAGCAAGTGCCTTAGCCCTAGACCAACACCCAGTGTCAAACCTAAGGTCCAGCAGTCCTAAGGGTGACTCATCTTGAGTTCCCCCATAATGACCCCACCTACTAGGTGCTACAGGTTAGAACCAATATGTCAAACTTCAAGTTGAGTAGAGTAGTGTAGAGTTTCTGATGGTGAGGGTTCCTTGTCTAGTTTTCTACAAATTAGTCAATAGTAAAGTCCTATGGCTAGACTTTACGCTACTAAAGAGGAAAAACTAAACTCCAACCAAAAGTGAGGTCAACACTCATGTAAATATTGGTAGGAATGAAAACTAAAATAACATGCTAGCATAAATTTATATATCCTAAATATGCAAGTACAAAACTTAAAACACAAGTAAAAATTAAATTGATCAAATTTTAATTTACTTAATATGTAGAGATTCATTGGATTTATATGTAGTGGAGTATAAAATAAAAGCAATCAAATAATAAAAGCAAACAAACACACTATTAAACATACATGACTACAACATAATGAAAAATTTCTCGTAGTAAATTGAAAATATTAAACATGCAGTTTTTAAGTAAAAAGTTAGCTATATTCTAAACCTTTCTATGATCCAAAATTAAGTTCAGCATAAACTAACTAACTACAATAAACAACACAATTAACACAATTACTACCACACATACATAATAACTACTCAGAAAAACACAAATACATCACAACAGTGTCTACTAAACAAAACACAACAAAAACTAACAGTCTCAACAAAAACAATTGAAAACATAACAAAAAGTATAGAATAACTGCACCATCCATAGTTCACAACAACAAAAAAAGCTAAAAGTAGAACAAAACTATAGATCCAAGTTAATCATCCTCATCCTCTGCATTACTCTCATCACTATGCTAAGTAGCTTCAGGCTCATATGGTGAATATCTAGGGTATTGAGGAAATACAACATCTTTATTCCCTCTCATGAGTTTTTCTATAGCTATCTTGCATTCTCCCTCATAATCATTATGTCTCTTCATGTATCCATCTATTTGCTGTACAAAATTTTCTAAATTTGATACCTTATTCGCAGTGTAGTTGACATTGTCCAAAATCCTCTATAATAGCTGTGACTGAGAATTAGATCCAAAAGTCTGACATTGAGATGTAGAAGCACGTGAAGTAGAAGCTCGCAATGTCGAAGCAGCAAAACTACTAGAAAATCCTCCTCTCCAGCCAAAAATGGAATTATGTGCATAATTTTTCACATTCGCACTGATAATGGGCTTAAGAGGTTGCAAGATCTCCTCCCAACTGTCAAATCTAACTCCAGCCTACTCGCATAAAGAAAAGATCAAGGATGCAAATCCCAAACCTGTAGTAGTAGCAGCGACGGTAAAACTAGTAATAACACTATGGATTAAAGCTCCAATGTCGATGGGCTTGAACTGTTGCATACAATAGTTCAAACTTTCTCGATCACAGGTCACTTTATTAAGATGATTGGTAGGCAGCAGACGAGCATAAATTAAATAATGCAATGTATTCGTAGTGGCATCCAATTTCAAAGTGGAAAAGTTAACTCTCCTTTCATTTGTAATTTTCCAAAGCCCTTTTCCATCAGTCAAAGATGAAATAATCTCCTCTAACTCCTCCTCAGTAGGACAATAATTTGAATAAAAGCAGAAAGTGCTCAGGGGCAAATGATAAAATTGGTTTATTACCTCAGGTTAAAAATGTACAGTCTTTCCCTTTACCATGACTCCTTCAGCTTCGAGGAGTTACCATAGAACTCCCGCATGACAGAAATCTCTACAACAACAGAAAAACAACATAACCGCTCCCACTAGCGGGGAACAATCAGATCTTCCACAGCTGCTCTCGGACATTCAAAACACCACTCAGGAATCAACTTTCTCGACTGTAGTGTATTACTTTATCGATCTCAAGCTCTCAAATTGACAAACTTGCTTGAATCGAATTGACCCTTTCCTTTGCCCCTCTTCATTCTTGGTGCCATTTCTAAGAAAATGTATAAAATTCACAAAAAATTCCAAATTCAACTCTAAATCACTAAACTTAACTCCTAAAAGCTTAAACTACTAAATCCATGTAATTTTGATAGATTTATTTCAAGTTTCCACCATGAATAGTGATTTTTAGGTAGCTCATGAATGTGCTCAAAATACATGGTGAAAATAAAAAAATTTTCATAGAAGTGAAGTTCTTACCTGAAAGAGTTCTAATCTAGCAATTCTTTCTCCAAACCACCAAGAAATCTCAAAAATAAGGTATGCCCTAGATCGAAAATCATGAAAATCTGACGAAGAAGATGACTTCAGGTGAAAATAATGGTGTTTTTTTACCGATTTGTCACTTAAAAGAGTTTGCAAACCATTTTTCATGAACCGTCGCATAAGCGTGAATGGTTCGACACTTAGACGCTCGTATCTCGATTTATGCAGTGCTTAAGCACGGGGTCTTGATGCTTAGGCACCAGTGCACAAATTTTGATTTTTTTAATTTAAGTGAAATGCACTCCTAGCCTAAGTCAACCAACCCTACATGGTCTCATAACTTTTTAATAACAATTTTCATCCTTTCAATTCCCCTCTTACTCAGGATTCACCAATCTTTACTATTTCAATTCAACGAAAAATAGCAAAAAATTTTACACAAACAAACACTTATATTCATTTATGAACGGTTACAAACATTTTTAAATGCATAAATTCTCAATCCAAATAGTCTTAGATGAGAAAATTCCTAAACACAAATACTAGACAGTCATAACATTAATAACATACTAAACACACTTAACACTAACAACAAACACTAATTACATAAACATTAAACAAAAAATTAATTCCATTCTCCAGTTGGTGGAACAAATCCTTACCTATCATTAGTTTCTCTTTTAGCATTTGGAATGTAAATCTGAAAGAACAGAGGTGATTAATAACTCTGGTTAAATCTTCTTCAATCCACTTGTTCTTCAAATACATAGCCTGGTGAGCTTCCTCTATAAAACTGGTATGGCTAAACTGCATCTTAAGTTATCATCCCATAGGATCCAAATGTGCGTTAACTTCCATCACTTTTGCTTTAATTGAAGCCTCACCATCCTCAATTTTAGTGATTTTCTCCATATTCCTTCGATACTAACGACAAGGAAACCGTTGTTTAACTCTTGTACACTCTAACTAATAAATTTCTTTCTCATTGCCTCCTCCTTTTTCTTCAAATCACTCTTTCAAGATGACATTTCTCCAAAAATCTCTCTTTTTACTAAGGATTTAGGTTTAGAATTAAATTGTGGTAATAATCTTCATATAACCCTTATATTTTTTAGCTTCAAACTCTCCTATAACTTCTAGGCACATCCTAAAACTGCTCTCCCACGTTAAAGCCAACCAAAATTTGGTTAAAACTTCTAGAAACTAAAATTTGCACATGTTTTTTAATTGTCACACTTAAGCGCAGGATTTTGGCGCTCAAGCGCTAGTGCACAATTTAGCACAGGTCAAATTACAGTCCAAATACTCATTCTAACATTTCTATATCATCTTTTAAGGTCTTAGATTAATAACTAACTCACTATATAATCAAAATACTACCAAAAGTTTCTAATCAAACACAACAACATAACAATAAAAACAAACACACAGATGATTATGTGTTGCCTCCCACAGAGCGCTTGGTTTAACTTCGTCAGCCCAACGTAACTAGTGTTTATTCTGGTTGACCCAACATCATAAAATCATTTAATTTAAGTTGAACACTTAATAAGTAGGATTTCAACCTGTGACCATTCACTTTGAATATTTTATCTGTTTTAAGATCTTCGATATCCACGATTCCATAGGGATAAACTTTCATCTCAACAAATGGCCCCATCCACCTGGACTTAAGTCGGCCTGGAAATAATCTTAACCTTGCATTGTAAGGAAAAACTTATTGTCTTGGCTGAAAATTTTAGTCAGAATCCTCCGATCATGCCACATTTTCATCTTTCTATGTAAATCTTAGCACATTCATAAGATTCATTCCTTATCTCTTTAAGCTCATTTAATTGCAATAATATTTTCTTACCAACATCCTTTAAATTTTAATTAAATTCATTAATAGCCTAATAAGATTTTTGCTCAAGTTCAACTGGTAAGTGACACGCTTTCCCAAATATTAGCCTTTACGGGGACATTCCTACAGGAGTTCTGTATACAATTCTATAAGAACACAAAGCATAGTCAAGTTTGACTGACCAATCCATTTTGGTTGGATTTACAAAATTTTCTAATATTCTTTTAATTTCATGATTGGATAATTCAACCAAACCATTTGTCTGGGGATGATAAGCAGTAGCAATTCTATGGTTTATATGATATTTCTTTAATAACTTCTTCATTATTGCATTTCTGAAATGACTTCCCCCGTCAGTTATGATTACTCTCAGCATCCCAAATCTATAAAAAATATGTTCATTCTTAAAAACTTTGCAACACTTTGAGTATCACATCGAGGTAAAGCAACAACTTCTATCCATTTGGATACAGAATCTACTCTTAACAATAAATATAAATTTTTGAAAGATGGTAAAAATGATCCCATAAAATCCAATCCCCAAACAATAAATATCTCAAATTCTAGCACATAATTTAGGGGCATCACATTTCTCCTAGAAATATTGCCTACTGGTTGACATCGATCACAAGGTTTGATATAAGCATTAACATTTCTAAAGATTTTAGGCCAATAAAATTCAGATTGTAAAATTTTGTATGACGTTTTATCAACACCAAAATGTCCCTCAAAATCAAAATTATAACATTTTTGGATAATTTCATTAGTTTCTTCTAAATGTACACATCTTCAAACAATTAAATCCTTTCCTTGTTTATATAAAAATGGGTCATCCTAAAAATAAGTCTTAGCTTGAGATAAAAATTTACTCTTTTGTTGGTATGTCATTCCATAGAGTATAATATCACTAACTATGAAGTTCACAATGTATGCACACTGTGGAACACACCACTCATTAACATCGAACAATTTTTCATCTAGAAAATGTTCATCAATATCATTTTGAATACTTAGTGGTTTTCCTAATCGAAGCCTGGACAGATGATCATCAATTTGATTCTTAGCTCCCTTTCTATTTACTATCTCAAATTCAAATTCTTGCAAAGGAAGAATGCATCTTATAAGTCTTGGTTTTACATCCTTTTTTTTCATTAAATACTTAATATTAGAATGATCTATATGCATGATACATTTAGTTCCAATTAAGTATGATTTGAATTTATCTAAAGCATATGCTACTACTAATAACTCTTTCTCAGTTGTGGTATAATTAATTTGAGCTTCATTAAGAGTTCTACTAGCAGATTAGATAACCTTGAAAATCTTATCTTGCTTTTGTTATAAAACTACTCCAATAGCATAATCACTAGCATCATACATTAATTCAAAAGGTTTTTCCCAATCTGGTGAAACTATAATTAGTGCAGTGACTAATTTTTCTTTTAATAAGTCAAAATCTTTTAGGCACTCTTTATCAAAATTAAAAATCACATCTTTTTCAAGTAAATGGCATAAATGCTTAGCAATTTTTGAAAATTCTTTAATATATTCCCTGTAAAATCCGACATGTCCTAAAAACCCCCTAATTTCTTTCACACTTTATGGTAAGGTAAATTAAAGATCACTTGAATTTTTGCATGGTCTACTTCCATACTATTTTCTGAAACTTGATGTCCCAAAATAATTCCTCTTGCTACCATAAATTGACATTTTCCCAATTAAGGACTAAATTTGTTTCTTCACAGTGCTTAAGAACTTTTGATAAATATTCTAAACATGATTCAAATGAAGTTCATAACACTAAAAAATCATGCATAAAAACATCAATCACTTTTTTAATTAAATCACAAAAAATATTCATGATACATCTTTGAAATATAGCAAGTGCATTACATAAACCAATGGGCATTCTTCTAAAAGCAAATGTACCATAAGAACTGGTAAAAGTTATTTTTTCTTGATCCTCAGGAGCTATTTGCATTTGGTGATAACCTGTATTTCCATCCAGAAAACAAAAGTATTTATGCCCAGCTAGTCTATCCAGCATTTGATTTAGAAAGGGTAGTGGAAAATGATCTTTCCTAGTGATGAGATTTAACTTTCTATAATTAATGCATATTCGCCATCCTATAACTTGTCCTGTTGGTAATAAACTGTTATGTTCATTTAAAGTCACAATCACTCCTGTTTTCATAGGAATGCAGTGAATTAGACTAACTCATGCCTATCTAAAATAGGGTAGATAATTCCAACATCTAAGCACTTTAAATTTTCTTTCTTAACAACTTCTTTAATAATAGGATTTATTTTTCTTTGAGGATTAGCCCTGTATTTGTAATTCTCTTCCATATGAATTATATGCACACAAATTAAAGGATTGATTCCGTTTATATCAGCAATTGTCCATCCAAAGGCTTTCTTGTAACTCTTTAAGGTTTTCATCAAACTCTCTTCTTCTTCTTTAGTTAATTTTGACAAAATTATAATAGGTAATGTAGAGGAATTACCTAAAAAGGCATACTTCTATTGTTCAGGAAGTAACTTCAACTCAAGCTCAGGAGGTTTTTCAATTGATGGAAAAAAAAATTTATCTTTTTCTGTCGTGTCCAAAACTTCAAAACCATTTTTTAATATAATTTGAATCTTCTTTATATAAATCTTCATATTGATCTAATTCCTCTTCATGCATTATATAAATCTTTATAGAAATCTAAAAACACTATATATTTTAGGTATATCAAAATCCACCAAACTTCAAATTTTACTTGTCCTCAAGTGTCACTTTAATCTTTAAAAACTAATTATGTATGATATGTATATGAGTTTCTTTAGGAGTTACTATTTTTTTTTATTTAGATATGTATCAGTCTAATTTAGAAAAAAAAAATATTTAGTAAATGAGATCAATTTAAAGTTTAGAAATTCGTAAAGTTAATAAAGATGAACATATGAGTTTCTATCTAATTCAAAAATATATTTTAGATTTTCCAAATTTAGAATTTAGTTCTTTTATTATCTCCACTTAAAAATTTTCATTAAAAATAGTTTTACTTACTATATTATATATATAAGCTTAAGAGTTTCTCAAGTCTTATACTTTAAAAAGATCAAATTCTGAACCAATTTTTTATTAGGCACTAATCCTCAAGCTTCTCCTTCCTAATTTATTTTTTTCTTTTTCTTTTTATTTTCTTTCTCTTTTTCTTTTATTTTTCTTTTCTTTCTTTTTTTCTTTTCTTTTTCAGTCAAGGATTACTATATATGGATAAGTCTTTAATGATTTTGAATTCCACTTCTCCTTTCCTAAAGGAAAGTCTTGGTATAGGTCTTTTACTTATAAATATAATAACAGGTTTTGAAAATTATTTTAATAAAATAAATTGAAGTATTAAAAATAAAAGCCTAAATTATCTAAATTTTTTAAGAATATAATTTTTCTTACTGAAGATAGTTACTTAAATTAATCATTTTCTCATCTAAAAACTTTTTAACTTAACATTTTTCTTAATTACTAAAAAATTTAACTTCTACACTAAAAACTTTTAACTTAAAGATTTTCTTCATTACTCAAAAGTTCAACTAAATTCCTATACTCATTTCTAAAATCAAATTTTACTTCTCTAAATATAACTCATATACATAATCAATTTTTTTTCTTTTCAAATCAAATTTACTTGTAGCACATTTGAGAACTAATAAAATTCCATTTTTGAAAATATTTTTCATCCCCCAAACATAAATTTTTAACAGATTAAACAATTTAGCATCAGATATATATAAGCATGAATAAAAAGTTAAAATAACATTCTAACAAAAAATTTTAAACCCTAATGATAAAAGTATAAATATAAAAACAGGTGTGAAATTAATTTTGATCAAATTTTCTATATTTTCATTTCAATTTAACATATCAAGATTCAATAGATTCTAAGCAGTGGGTATAAACATAAAAGTAAACTAACACACTAACTTGATTTCACGATCTCAACATAAAAACAAACACACTAACATGATAAAAGAAAAGTACAAGGTAGCAATTTCCTAAGTTTCAAATTTAAGACATAAGTTAGCAAGATTTTCAACTTTACAATAGATATAGAATTAAGTTAAGTTCTATACTAACTAAATCAAAAAACTCATAACAATTACTACCATATAATTTTAAAACAAACTACTAACTAACATAAACATTATAATATAATTAAAAATAAAAGTCTCACACATTACAATATCTAAACAAGTAAACAGACATACATGTCTCAAGTCCAAAACATGAAAACACATCACATCACAATTATTACTTAAACATAAAGTAAAAACCACATCACATAGTTCAAACCAACACACGGATGCAAATGTAGCACGCCCGGAGCACATAGTTCATATCATATTGCAATCATAAAATAAATCTCTCTACTCTTCATCCTGTGAATCACTGCTATCCCAAACTTTTGCAGGCTCATAACCAGGGTATCTAGGATATGGAGGAAATCACTTTTTCTCCAATTATACCTATCAGTATGATCTACAAAACGCTCAAAATTTTGTATCTTATCAATGGTGAAATTGATATTATCCATCATCCTCTACAATAATTGATCTTGGGTCTCAATAGACTCACCTCGAGATGTAGAAGTACGTGAGGTAGATGGTCTAGATGTAGAAGCAGTAGAGGTAGAAGTAGCAGACGTCTCCATTCCATAGCTCCGAAAAAATCCTCATCTCCTGCCAAAATTGAATGCTCAGAATAAGTTTTCACATTCACCTTAGTGATTGACTTTAGAGGTAATAATACTTCCTCCCAGCTATCATATTTAACTCCAGCCCGCTCACACAAACAAAAGATCAAGGAAGCAAATGCCAGATCTGCAGTTGTAACAATTGCAGCAGAACTGACGATAGTCTGACATATCAAAGCTCCAATGTTGTTGAGCTTTCCCTCTTGAATACAATAGTTCAACGTCCCTCTTTCTCTGGTCACTTCACTGAGATGATTGGTCGGAAGCAGACGAGCAGAAATGAAATAGTGCCAGACCTTTGAAGGTGCACATAACTTTGAAGTTGGGAAGTTGACTCTCCTCTCATTAGTGATCTTCCAAAGTCCTCTCCAAATAGTCAAGTAAGAAATAATCTCATCTAACTCCATTTCAGTAGGACTATAATTTGCATAAAAAACATAACATATACGGTGGTAAATGGTAAAATAAGTTGATTACCTCTAGCGAAAAAGGTACTAACCTTCCTCGAACCATAACTCGATTGTCTTTAGCTTCAGGGAGATTTTCATTGAACTCCCTCACAACAAATATAAATGCCACAGCAGAGAAACAATAGAATTTTTCTCACTATCGGTGAACAATTAAATCTTCCACGTCTCCACCTGGATTTCTAAAACATCACCCCTGAATCAGTTTGTGTGATTGCAATGCATCACTCTACCGATATTGAGCTTTAGAACTAACAAATTTACTCAAATTGAAAGGGGCTTTGCCTTTGCTCCTCTTCATTCTTGATTCCATTCTACAAATTTGATAAACTACAATAATAACTTCAAAAATTAAGTTTAAATCACTAAACTAAACTTCCAAAAGAACAAACTAAACTTCCCATGCAATTTTCATAGATTTTCCTTCATTTTTCACCATGAATAGTGAATTTTTGAATTTCTCCAAATGTGCTCAAAATACATGGTGAAACTCCAAAATTTTTACATAGAAGTAAAGCTCTACCTCAAGGAACTTGGATCTAGCAAATTTCACTTAATTCCACCAAGAAATCTCAACTTTAGATGTGTCATAGCCTTCCAAAATCGCATTTTTGAGAGGTTGAAGGTGACGGGAGGCATAAAAATGGTGATTTTTGGCTAAAAAATTCACTTTCAACTGTTTACAAACCGGATGTTAGCGTTATTTTTAGTTGGAGAGTTGCCCGTAAGAAGCTGTCGGTCACCGGAATCGAAATTTCGTACCCTCTTCGGAAGGATGTTTTAATTTATATATATAGTTTTAGAAAAAATATGAAATCAAACTAACCCCATATTTTTCATAGATTAAATGAAAGAACACTGTACTTCAAATCCTGTATCTATCCCAAAGGATAAACACAAGACTTGAGGATGACGCTCGATCAAATAAACTAAGGAAAATATGACATCCATTTGGTCTACAAAACCTTTGTATTTGCCGACAAGTTCTCCTTTTTAATATAAAGAATTAAATATGGTTTATATTAAGCTGGGTTCGAACATGCTTCCTATAAGGGTAAGCCCCTATAGTTAATTACATCTTAAATGACCAAAGTCACCTAAGAAGACTCTCGATAAAAATCAGGAAATATTATCTTCAAGGAGTTGCAAAGGGTAGGAATTTTCAATGAAAGCAGACGTAGAGGTGTAAAAGGGGATTGGTTTAAATTTGAAACATTTTGTTGTAGAGACTAAAGGAAGAAGAACTAAAGGATGACATGGATCCAAAGGAGAACTCCGATGACTTCCCAAGCTATCCTAATGTTTGGCTTCATTTCTGAGGATAAATATTTAGGTGTTTCATCTTGCCAATTTCATTGGTTAGGGCTTACATTCGTGTGAAAAAATCACACAAATAACTTGCAAGATATGAGGATATAGGTTGTGACAAATGACAACCTCGGAATCTTAAGACAAGTTAAGGCTTATATTGTATAGCAGGGCTATACAAAGGCCTAAAGATAAGATGAGGATTTACGTTTCACAAGTAAGCAACCTCGAAGTTCTATGGCTTTGTTGTTTAATTCTAATAAAGGAAGATTGATTTAGTTGGGGGAGATAGGTTTTGCTGTTGAAGATGGCTATGCTGCCCACCATGCTAGCTCCAAGATCTTGCTGTGACGAGTTAGAGTTTTCTATTGTGTGAAGTTATGATGTCAAATCAGGTGGCCCTATGGTTGAAATTCCTTAAATTTTATGGGGGCATGTTAAAGTTGATTATAGCAACACATGTTAGGATCCTACAGTTCCCTTGTTCTGGTACCACTATTTTCTATTGGATTCACTTTGTCCAAATGAACTTACTAAACTCAACTTAATGAGTTCCATAGTTTAATTTTGACCATGGGAAGCCTCGTTAGCAATCGTAGGTTACCTTCTCCAAGGAATTCCTGATCATCTGATAGAGATTTCTTAATTTAGTTAAAGTTTGTGATTAAATATTTGGTTGTTTTATATTTTGAATGTTGTGGGGGTGAATTTTATCTTGGTTGATTTTAATTTTGGTTTTGGTTTTGGTTTTGTGGCAATCCTGATAGTTTTAGTTTTCATGTAGGGTGGCATCGTTGTTTAGCATGCAAATTTGGAGGTATAAAAGTACAATATGTAAGTACAAGAAAGACGATGCTGAAAACTGTAAAAGTGTAGCTCGCGAGTCTTCTCGTTCCACCACTTGAAACTCAAAAAACATGTTAAGGCAGTTTATATGAAACAGGGAATTAAAATTTTGACGAACTATCTAACCCTAGGTCATATGTTGGTGGGTACTTGTTTTAATTAAGGATGATTTGTCAAGCAAAATATATTAAGTTTAGTAGATCTCTGAGGTATCCAACAGATCTAGAGAAAGAAACAGGTCTGTGCTGCTCTCTCACTGCCTGATGGAAAATCCCGAGTTCTTTTAAACTTATTATGTTGCTTAATAATTCATCAGATCAACACACTAATGCTCAATGAACATTTATGTCTCAATTATCACTAAGAGTAAGGTAATTATCATCTGTAATTTAATTTTGAAGATTATGAGGGTGAGGACCCTTAAAGAGGCAAGTTGGTGTTATTGGAACACTTAGCCAAATTTTGGTCCTAATTGGGCTTGTAGTGTTTGAAAGATGTCTTAATCTTAATTTAGTTTGTTTTTCTAATCCTCATTTAATCAATCTTGATTTAGCCTAAGTCACTACTAAGCCCTTAAGACCTAGGTGCGTGTCTTAATTAGTTTTGAAAAAGTTAAGCTTTAGGTGTTCATAAATCAAGATTTGAATTTTATTTGAATATCAAAATAGGGATATTAAATTGATTAATTATTGACTTCAAAAGTCAAACCCCTTAGTCCTGGGTTCATTTTATTTTAATAAACTTCCAAAATTTAATAATTTAGAAATATATTAACTTATCTTTTCAATAAAGAAGTGAGGTTGGTTTCTACCAATTAACCTCTTTTTATTTCAAACATCAAATTAAGATCAGAGGTTGTCCATTTTCCTACTGAATTAAGCCTAACATGTTTAATTAAGGCAAGGTTTCCAAAATTACACATTTGCCCCTAAGGCTCTAACACTTCATAATTATAATTAAGGCTAAATTTCCAAAATTACACATTTGCCCCTAAGACTCTAACACTTCATAATTTGTCAAATTCAATCCAAATGAATTTAAAATTTTTATTCTACCTCGTACATGGGTCAGTTAAAATATCAGAGGAGAAAATGTGATTTTTCAAAATTTAATTTAACATCTATAATTATTTTCATGCAAAAATAGGATTTTTCAAAGAAAATTTCTAACTTGACCAAGTTAAATCCTAATCCCTTGAAATTTTTACTGGATTTAGACCTAGACTAGAGAAGTCTTTGGACCAAATTTCATGATTTTTATAAATTTTATTTGAATTATTAGAATTATTTTAAGTTCTGAGTATTTATTGAATATAAAATATTTTAAATGGGGAAAATTAGGTTTTATATTTTTGAAAAATCTTCCTGAGGTCAAAGAACTTAGAGGTGAAAATTTTATATTTTTTTTAAGTTTTATTTTGATTTATCGGAATTGTTTTTAGTGAAAACCAATTTTAGCCTTTAAATTTTTTTTAAGCTTTGTAATTTAGTATCTTTATTTAGAAACTTAGGAAAATTATTCTAATTATTCCTAAGTACTTAGGAAGTAATTTAGAATATTTCCTTGAATTTTATTATTTTTTGTGATATTTAGGGATTTTTAATTATTTAAATATTTAAAATAGGTTAAAAATCATGTTTTTTTTATTTTAAACTCCATTTTATTTTTAAAAAATACCCCTGATCACAGAAAACTAAAAAAAGAACAAGTTTTATAATTTTTTAAGTTATATTTTAATTTTTAAAAATTTATTTTAGTGCTAAAATTGTTGTTTATCTTTAAAAATCAACTTAAGTTACCAAATGAACTCAAGATGCTCTGGAAATTTTATGGTGAGTTCTATTGATCTTAAACAATAGGAGAGATAAAAAATTAAGTCATTTTGTTGTTTGACTTTTTCCAAATTAATTATCTTAGTGATTTAGGGTTTTTTATAGATTAGGTGTATTTTGAATGACTTGGCTCATGAGAAATTTTTCCAAAGGCTCTCTGGTCATCATAAACCTTCCAAAATTTTCTTGGATTTTTCTAAGCAACATGCTAATTTCCATGATTATTTTAAGAAAATAATGCACATAAATTTGAAAAATATGATTCTCTGTCTAAGGACTTGGTCTGACTTTGGAAAAATCAGGGAAAGCTCCTTAAGACAGAGGAAACAACATGCTAAAATTTCACGGCATTGTGTGATTATTACATGCATGGAGAATCAAAATATCCAAATCAATATTTAATTAATTACAAATAAAATATGCATGAAATGGACTCCAAATCATTTCCACATTGTTCTCCTCTATTCACTGACCAAGATGATATTTTTATTTTATTTTTGTGATTTTGCTACACCAAGATATAATTTTTAAAGCTAGGGATAATTTTTTGATTTTTTAAATCCTTATTTATCTATTTAAATGTGTGGCGCCACATCAACCTACGACGGCTCCAAAGCTCCACGCGACGCGCTCCTATTCGACGCCGCCATCCACCTCAGTGCTGACTCGGCCCATGGTTTATGTTCTGAAGCGTTGTCTGGATTCATCTCGACCGTTAACACGATACCTGCTTGATCGAACGACTCTCTGTCATCATCCCCGATAGCCTAGCCCAAGAACCGTCTATCTGCTAGTCTTAAGATCTCTCTCATTTCTTAACCAAATTAAGTGAATTTTTTTTGAAACGCTCGTCTAGACTAGAGGAACATATCCATACATTTATGATGCCAAAACAAATGAAGAGTTCAAATAGGCTCGGGAGGAAGAGAAGTTTTATATCTTTGCTCTGAGAAGTGAAGCTTCGATCAGAGAGTCTTAGCATGTTTGTTGTGATCCAAAGAGGCCAGGGATTGATTTTCTGATCTTGGTGTAAGGCATATTTATGATTTCAATCGCGGCCGGATTTGGGTGTTGGTCCAGAGCTACGGTAGAGGCTTTGTGAGAAGGGGATTTGATGGGCCTTATGCTTCTTTCACTGTTGTGAAGGTGTGGGTGAAGTTAATTTGAGTTTGATGGACTGTGGAGGTGTATTGGGCACTGTCCTAGTTTCTGGCAAGATTTCGAGCTCAAAATTGAACTTTGCAGTGGAAATTGATGAGGGAAAACAATTGGAATGCACTGAGGGGATCTTAGGAAAGCTCTGTGGTCAATTTGGAAGATATCTCTAAGAAATTTTTAGCACCTCTTCCCATGGCCTTGGAAGGTGCTTTTTATAAAAATGGCTAAGGGGTGGCTGTCATGGCCAATTAGGGGGTGCATTGTGTTGCTTAGGTGGAGGGTAGAGAAGCTCTAAAATTTAATTTGGCTAAGCTGGCCTCTAGGTTTGATTTGGGTGAATTTCCATGCAGGTGGCTCTCAGTTTTGAGCTTCTTCGGTGACTAGGCTGGCCGACCATGGCAGGGGGAGGTGGCTAGGTGCTCAGGGCATCTAGGGGAATCTATCAAAGCAATTTAATGCAATATGGTTTAGTTTTGGTAAGGGTATATTAAGAAAGTGTATTTTTGGAAATAATATCCATTAATTTGGGGGACTTTTGGTCCATGGCTCATCTATCTTGGGTTAGATGGGTTTTTCCTCAGTCTTAGGGTCTAACAAACTGCTGAGGTGGAGTTAATTTGATTGCTTTAAGGTGGTTAGGCCATCTTTAATGCATGGTTCAATGTGGGTTCAAGTGATCAAAGCTTGGGTTTGGGCTAGGTTATCCCTATACCCAATTAATTGATCAACATTATGTAGATGATTGTTATGAAGATTTTTGGTGAAGGGTTGAAGTGATTTTGAGTTCAATTGGTAACTTAATTTGAGGGATTTTTTAAATTTGGTCAATTTGGGCATGTTGGGCTAGATATGGGTCTAGATTGGGCTAGCCTTAAGCTAAGTCCAAATTGAATGGTTCAAATGATCAAGGGAGATTTGTGAAGATTTTTCATAAAGGGATAGAGTGGAAATTTTGGGGTTAAGGCCCTCAATTTGGTGAGATTTTGAGACATGAGTCAATTTGGGTAAATTTGGGGCTTTTTGGACTTAGGTTGAAATCAAATGAAATTGAGGCCTCACCAAGGCCAATTGAATTTCAAATTTGATGTATGGGGATGTTATGAAGGGTTTTTTAACACAAATTGTGGAAAATGGAGTAGGTCATGGGTTCAGTTTGGTGGAACCAAGTCATAGGGCCAAAATTGGGTTTTTGGTTTAGCTCAAAATTGGGTTCAAATCATGGACCAATTGAGCTTGGATTTGGTCTAGATTGGTCACATCAAGGATGAATTTTAGTTTAGAATTGAAATTGGGGGAAATTGAGACCAATTGGATAGACATTTGGAGTGATTTGGGGAAAATATGGGCCTTTAAAGGGCAATTTGGGGGGTTTTGATCAAAGATATTCAAATTGGCCAAATTGTGTCATGTGATAGTTGAGAAAAATGAAACTAGAAATATTTGAGAGGTTTTGGGAATTTTTTGAATTTTTGGAATTTTGATGTAAGGAGGGGTATTTTGGAAATTTGGCCAATTTTGGTGATTTTGGGTGTTTTCAAGGTGTTTAAAATGATTTTTGAACCAATTTGGGTATTTTGGGTAGAGTTGGAGTGCCAACCACCATCAATAAGCCATGGACCAATAGAAACCTCATTTTAGGTTCTCTATGTAGTGGTCTTAGCCAAACCCTAGACTAGGGCTAGTGGTTTTAAGGGACCACCTACAGGAGTCTCCCAAAAGTATCAAGGGACCAGAGCCTAGAAATTCTGGGTTTAGGGTAGTGAGTGATTTTGAGTGTAAGTGATTGCAAGTGAGTGCGTTAGCCCTAGACCAACACACAGGGTCAACTCTAAGGTCCAGCAGTCCTAAGGTGACTCTTCTTGAGCTCCCCCATAATGACCCCACCTATTAAGTGCTGGAGGTTAGGACTAGTATGTGGAACTTCAAGTCGAGTAAAAAAGAGTTTGGAGATTCTAATGGTGAGGGTTCCATATCTAGTTTTCTAAGAATAGTTAATAGGAAATTCCTATGGCTAGACCTTAGGCTACTAAAGAGGAAAAACTAAACCTCAATCGAAAGTGAGGTCAACACCGGGGCTTAAGTGCAGGTAAGTGGCATTTAGGTGCGTGACTCTAGGGTTTGCTTGCGCTTAAGAGCGAGATATGGCACTTTGGCACCGTGCACGAATTTCAAAAATTTTAAATTGAAATAAAATGCACTATTTGCATAAGTAAACCACCCCTAAATAGTCTCGTAGCACTTCAATGACTATTTTCAACTTCCTGTAACTCTCCTTTATCTTAAAATTCTCTTTAATAACTATTTTAATTCGAGGCTAAAATAACACAAAATTTCACACAAACAAACTTATATTAATTCACGAACGAGTACAAATACATTTAAACACTTAGTTCTCATGCCAAATAGTCTTGGATGAGAAAAGTTTCCTAAATACAAACACTTAACAATTTTTCACAATTAAACACCTAAATAACACAAACACTAAAAGCAAGTCTCAACCACTTAAACAATTAAAGACAACATATTTAAACACATAAAAACATAACTTTAAACATAGAACTTAATTCCATTCTTCATTAGAAAGAACAAATTCAGGTCTTTCATTAGTTTCTCTTAGGGCAACTAGAACATAAAGTTGATAAAATGGATGGTGGTGACGTGCTCTAATGCAATCTTCTTCAATACACTTTTGCTTAAGAAACATCTCTTTATTTGCTTTCTCTATATAACTAGTATGGCTAAATTGCATTTTCAATTACCATCCAATATGATCAAGAAGTGCATGAATCTTCAATACCTTGGTCTCCAATACAGACATGATATTTTCAATTTTATTGATCTTCTCTGATATCCCTTCAATACTAATGGCTAATAAACCGTTAAAAATCTATTGTGCACTTTGACTAACAAATTTCTTCCTCATGGTCTCCTCCTTCTTCTTCAAATCCATCTCCCATGAATACATCATCTTAAAATCTATCTCTCTTAAACTTTAGGGCTAGAAATGTTCTAGCGTGAAATTCCTTCACTAAACCCTTCTATTTATAGGCCTAAATCCTTTCAATAACTACTAGAAACGTTTAGAAACTATCTTGGCATGTTTTTGCAAACTTCTAGGTGGTTTTCTCTTCTAGAATACTAATTTTGCACATGTTTTTAAACTACCGCGCTTAAGCGCCGTATTTGGCTCTTAAGCTCCAGTGCATATTTTTGCACTAGTCAACCTAATGTACAAATTCTCATTTTAACATGTCTAGATCACTAAACAAAGTCTTAAAATTAATACTAACACATAATAGTATCAAAAATACTACCCCAATTTTCTTAATCACACATAAAAGATAAATCAAAATAAAAACACACTGATAACTATGGGTTGCCTCCCACAAAGCGCTTGGTTTTACGTCGTTAGCCTGACTGAACCAGTGCTTACTCTTGTTGACCCAACATCATTCCATAATTGAGCTTATGTTGATCCCCTATAAAATAAGGTTTCAGTCTATATCCATTAACATTTAATATTTTCTCAGACTTTGGATCTTCAATATCCATAGCTCCATAAAGATAAATTTTAATCACAATAAATGGGCCCATCCACCTTGACTTAAGTTTGTCTGGAAATAATCATAACCTTGAATTATATAGCAAAACATGTTGCCCCCGCTGAAAATTTTTAGTAAGAATATTTTGATCATGCCACATCTTCGTCTTTTCTTTATAAAAGCATTATATAGCAAAACTTGTTGCCCTGGCTGAAAATTTTTAGTAAGAATCCTTTAATCATGCCACATTTTTATCTTTTCTTTGTAAATCTTAGCACTTTCATTTCGATCATGCCACATCTTCATCTTTTCTTTATAAATCTTGGCACTCTCATAAGATTCATTCTTTATCTTTTCAAGCTCATTTAATTGTAACAATCTTTTCTCACTAGCATCTTTCAAATTATAATTGAACTCTTTAATTCATTTAATTGCAATAATCTTTTCTCACCAGCATCTTTCAAATTATAATTGAACTCTTTAATTATTTTAATTTTTCTTTATAAATCCTAGCACTCTCATAAGATTCATTCCTTATCTCTTCAAGCTCATTTAATTGTAACATCCTTTTCTCACCAGCATCTTTCAAATTATAATTGAACTCTTTAATCGCCCAATATGCCTTATGCTCAAGCTCAACTGGTAAGTGATAAACTTTTCCAATTATTAGCTTATATGGGGACATTTCTATAGGAGTTATGTATGCAGCTGTATAAGCCCACAAAGCTTAGTCAAGTTTGACTGACCAATCCATTTTTGTTGAATTTACAGATTTTTCCATAATTTTTTTAATTTTATGATTAGATAGTTCAGCCAAACCTTTTGTCTGAGGATGATAAGCATTAGCGATCCTATGATTTATATGATATTTCTTTGATAATTTCTCCATTATGACATTTCTGAAATGACTTCCCCCATCAGTAATGATAACTCATAGCATCCCAAATCTACAAAATATATTCATTTCAAAAACTTTGGAACACTTTGAGCATCACATCGAGGTAAAGAAATATCTTTTATCCATTTAGATACATAGTCCAGTGCTAACAGAATATATATATTTCCAAAAGATGGTATAAATGGTCCCATGAAGTCTAATCCCAAACCATCAAATATTTCAACTTCTAGCATATACNATGTCATAATGGAGAAGTTATTAAAGAAATATCATATAAATCATAGGATTGTTACTGCTTATCATCCTCAAAAAAGTGGTTTGGTTGATTATCCAATCGAGAAATTAAAAGAATTTTAGAAAAATCTGTGAATCCAACAAAAATGGATTGGTCAGTCAAAATTGACTATGCTTTATGGGCTTATAGAACTGCATACATAACTCTTATAAGAATGTCCCCATATAGGCTAATATTAAGGAAAGCTTGTCACTTACCAGTTGAACTTGAGCATAAAGCATATTGGGGATAGGCTAATATTTGGGAAACTTGTCACTTACCAGTTGAACTTGAGCATAAGGCATATGGGCAATTAAAGAGTTCATTTATAATTTGAAAGATGCTGGTGAGAAAAGATTATTGCAATTAAATGAACTTGAAGAGATAAAGGATGCTGGTGAGAAAAGATTATTGCAATTAAATGAGCTTGAAGAGATAATGAATGAATCTTATGAGAGTGCTAAGATTTACAAAGAAAAGATAAAAATGTGGTATAATTAAATGAGCTTGAAGAGATAAGGAATGAATCTTATGAGAGTGCCAAGATTTATAAAGAAAAGATGAAGATTTGGCATGATCGAAGGATTCTTACTAAAAATTTTCAGCCAGGGCAATAAGTTTTACTACATAAAGCAAGGTTAAGATTATTTTCAAGAAAACTTAAGTCCAGGTGGATGGGCCCATTTGTTGTGATAAAAGTTTATCCTTATGAAGATGTGGATATTAAANTTATGAAAGTGCTAAGATTTATAAAGAAAAGATGAAGAAGTGGCATGATCAAATGATTCTTAGTAAAAATTTCCAGCCATGACAACAATTTTTTCTATATAATGCAAGGTTAAGATTATTTCCATGCAAACTTAAGTCCAGTTGGATGGGACCATTTGTTGTGATGAAAGTTTATCCTTACTAAGCTGTTGATATTAAAGAACCTAAGACTGATAAAGTGTTTAACGTGAATGGTCATAGACTAAAACCTTATTTCATAGGGGATTAGAATAAATTTAATGAAGGAATGATGTTGGGTCATTTAGAATAAGCACTGGTTATACGGGCTGACGACGTTAAACGCTGCGCTTTGTGGGAGGTAAGCCATAGTTATCAGTGTGTTTTGCTTTGATTATCATTTGTGTGTGATTAAGAAAAATAAGGGTATTATTTTTAAGCTATTATGTGTTAGTGTTGATTTTAAGACTTAATTTAGTGATCTAGATATGTTAGAATGAGAATTTGGACGATAAGTTGACAGTTACAAAAATTTGCGCTGGCGCTTTAGTGCGGCAATTAAAAAAACATGTGCAAAATTAAGATTTTAGAAGTTTTAACTTTCAATTAGCTAGTAAAAATTTGCCAAGGCAGTTCCTATACATGCCTAGAAGTTATTTGAAGGATTTAGGCCTATAAAGAGAAGGTTTAATGAAGGAATTTTGCCCCAGATCATTTTTAGCCCTAAAAGTCTAAGAGAAAGAGAGATTTATAGAAAATGACTTCATGGGAGATGGATTTGAAGAAGAAGGAATAGACCATGAGGATGATATTCATTAGTCAAAGTGCGCAAGAGATGTATAACTGTTTCTTAGGCGTTAATATTGAAGGAATANAATGTCCCCATATAGGCTAATATTTGGGAAAGCTTGTTACTTACCAGTTGAACTTGAGCATAAAACATATTGGGCGATTGAAGAGTTCATTTATAATTTGAAAGATGCTGGTGAGAAAAGATTATTGCAATTAAATGAACTTGAAGAGATAAAGAATGAATCTTATGAGAGTGCCAAGATTTATAAAGAAAAGATGAAGATGTGGCATGATCGAAAGATTCTTACTAAAAATTTCNAAATGAGCTTGAAGAGATAAGAAATGAATCTTATGAGAGTGTCAAGATCTATAAAGAAAAGATGAAGAAGTGGCATGATCGAAGGATTCTTACGAAAAATTTTCAGCCAGGGCAACAAGTTTTGCTATATAATGCAAGGTTCAGATTATTTCTAGACAAACATAAGACCAGGTGGGTGGGCCTATTTATTGTGATAAAGTTTATCCTTATGGAGCTGTGGGTATTAAAGATCCTATGTCTGAGAAAATATTTAAACTTGATGGACATAGACTGAAACCANTTGAAGAGATAAGGAATGAATCTTATGAGAGTGCTAAGATTTATAAAGAAAAGATGAAAATGTGGCAAGATCAAAAGATTCTTACTAAAAATTTTTAGCCAAGGCAACAAGTTTTGCTATATAATTCAAGGTTAAGATTATTTCCAGGCAAACTTAGNAAAGTGCCAAAATTTATAAAGAAAAGATGAAGATGTGGCATGATCGAAGGATTCTTACTAAAAATTTTCAGCGAGGGCAACAAGTTTTGAACAGATAAGGTTAAGATTATTTCCAGGCAAACTTAAGTCATGGTGGATGGACCCATTTATTGTGATTAAATTATATCCTTATGGAGATCTGGATATTAAAGATCCTAAGTCTGAGAAAATATTTAAAGTTAATGGACATACACTGAGACCTTATTTTACAGGAGATCAACATAAGTTTAATGATTGAATGATGTTGCGTCAACAAGAGTAAGCATTGGTTATGTCGGGCTGGCGATGTAAAACTAAGCCCTTTGTGGGAGGCAACCCATAGTTATCAATGTGTTTTTTATTTGATTGTTGTTTTATGCGTGATTAAGAAAATTTGGGGTAGTATTTTTAAGAGTATTATGTGTTAATATTGATTTTTAGATTTTATTTAGTGATCTAGATATGTTAAAATGAGAATTTGGATGTTAAGTTAACTAGTGCAAGAAAGTGCACTGGCGCTTAAGCGCCAAATCTGGCGCTTAAGCGCGACAGTTTAAGAACATGTGCGAAATTAATATTCTAGAAGGTAAAATCGCCTAGAAGTTTGCAAAAACGTGCTAAGGCAATTTCTAAACATGTCTAAGAGTTATTAGAAGGATTTAGATCTATAAATAGAAGGGTTTAGTGAAANTATGAAAGTGTTAAGATTTACAAAGAAAAGATGAAAATGTGGCATGATCAAAGGATTCTTACTAAAAATTTTAAGCCTGGGCAACACGTTTTGCTATATAATGCAAGGTTAAGATTATTCCCAGGCAAACTTAAGTTCAGGTGGATGGCCCATTTTTTGTGATGAAAGTTTATCCTTATGGAGCTATGGATATTAAAGATTTTATGACTGATAAAGTGTTTAAAGTGAATGGTCATAGATTGAAACCTTATTTTATAAGGGATTAGCATAAATTTAATGAAGCAATGATGTTGGGTCAACCAGAATAAGCACGGGTTACGTCGGGCTGACGACATAAAACCAAGTGCTTTTTGAGAGGCAACCCATAGTTATCAGTGTGTTTTGCTTTGATTATCATTTGTGTGTGATTAAGACAAATTGAGGTAGTATTTTTGAGCTATTATGTGTTAGTATTGATTTTTAGACTTTTTTTAGTAACCTAGACATGTTAGAATGAGAATTTAGACGTTAAGTTGACTGGTGTAAAAATGTGCACTGGCGCTTAAGCGCGGAAGTTAAAAACCATGTGAAAAATTATGATTCTAGAAGGTTTAACAACCAATTAGTTTGTAAAAACATGCCAAGGCAGTTCCTAGATGTGTCTAGAAGTTATTTGAGGGATTTAGGATTATAAATAGGAGGGTTTTGTGAAGGAATTTCACCCTAGATCATTTTCAGCCCTAAAAGTCTAAAAGAAAGAGAGATTTAGATAAAACGTCTTCATGGGAGATAGATTTGAAAAAGAAGGAAGATACCATGAGGAAGAGATTCTTTAGTCAAAGTGCACAAGAGATGAATAACAGTTTCTTAGCCGATAGTATTGAAGGAATATCGGAAAAGATCAACAAAATTAAGACAACTATGGCTTTACTTGAGACCAAGGTAATTGAGATTCATGTCCATCTTGAGCGCATTGGATGGCAATTTAAAATACAATTTACTCATACTACTTATATAGAGGAAGCATATAAGGAGATGTTTCTTAAGCAAAAATGGATTGAAGAAGATAGTATCAGAGCTCGTCACAACCATCCATTTTATCAACTTTATATTCTGATTGCCTAAAGAAGACTAATGAAAGACCAGATTTTTTCCCAACAAATGAAGAAGGGAATTAAGTTTTATGTTAGAGTTTGTTTGTTAGGAGTTGTTATTTAATGTGTTATGTGTTAAGAGATTAAATATTGTTTTTTGGAGTTTATGTTTGTTAGGTGTTTGTGCTTAGAAGATTTTCTTATCCAAGACTATTAGGATTGAGAATTAAGTGTTACATGTATTTGTAATAGTTTGTGAATTAATATATGTGTTCATTCGTGTGAAAATTAGTGTTATTTTTAGCCTCAAATTGAGTTGAGTTATATGAAGAATTTTGAGAGAAAGGAGAGTTGTAGGAGATAAAAATAGTCATTTAAGTGTTACGAGACCATTTAGGGGTGGTGTACTTAGGCAAATAGTGCATTTTAGTTAAATTTAAAAATCTTAAAAATCATGCACTAGCCCCTAAGCGCCACATATCACACTTAAGTGCGAGGTAACCCGAGAGGCAGGCTCTTGAGTGCCACTTATCCGTGCTTAAGTGTCAGTTCACAAAAACCGATTCGCGAATGGTTAAAAGTGAAAAAAATTAACCAAAACATTGCCATTTTTCACCATCCCGTCACCTTCAACCTCTCAAAATTGTGATTTTGGAGAGCTAGGGCACACTATTAAGTGGAGATTTCTTGGTGGAATCAAGAAAAATTTGCTAGATCCGGATTTCTTATGGTAAGAGCTTTACTTCTACGCAAAAATTTTGGATTTTCATCATGTATTTTGAGTACATTTGGAAGAACTAAAAAATTCACTATTCATGGTGAAAAATAAGGAAAAATCTATGGAAATTGCATAGGAAGTGTAGTTTAAGCTTTTTGAAGTTTAGATTAGTAATTTAGACTTGATTTTTGAAGTTGTTTTTGGAATTTTATAAAATTTGTAGAATTGCACCAGGAATGAAGAAGAGAAAAGTAAAGAGCCCTTTTGATTCGAGCAAATTTGTTAGTTTGAAGGCTCAAGATAGGTACAGTGATGTGTTGCAATCACGAAAGCTTATTCAGGAGCGTTGTTTTAAGAATCCAGGTGGATCTATGGATGATCTGATCGTTTGCCGATAGTGGGAACGATTCTGTTATTTTTCTACTGTTACAGTTATATCTGTTGTTAGGGAGTTCTATGCGAACCTCTCTGAAGCTGAAGATGATAGAGTCATGGTTCAAAGAAAGTTGGTACCTTTTTCACCGGAGGTAATCAATTTGTTCTACCATTTGCCACCGGATACTTTATGTTTTTATGCAAATTATATTCCAACCGAGACGGAGCTAGATGAGATTATTTCTTATTTGACTAATGGAAGAGGACTCTAGAAGATCACTAATGAAAGGAGAGTCATCTTTCCTACGTCAAAGTTAAGTGCACCTTTGAAGGCATGGCACTATTTTATTTCTGCTCGTCTTCTACCAACAAATCATCTCAACAAAGTTACCAGAGAGAGCGACGTTAAATTTTTATATCCAAGAAGGAAAGCTCATCAACATTGGAGCTTTGATATGTCAGACTGTCATCAATTCTGCTACTGTTGTTACTACTGCAGGTTTGGGATTTGCTTCCTTGATCTTTTCTTTATGTGAGCAGGCTAGAGTAAGATATGATATTTAGGAGGAAGCATTGTTGCCTTTGAAGCCTATCACAAAGGTGAATATGAAGACTTATTCTGAACATTCTATTTTTGGCTGGAGAGGAGGATTTTCTAGGAGTTATGGAATGGAGATGTCTGACGCTTCTACATGTATACCATCTACCTCACGTGCTTCTACTTCTAGAGGTGAGTCTACTGAGACCCAAGATCAATTATTATAAAGGATGATATACAATATAAATTATACCGCAGATAAAGTTCAGAATTTAGAGCATTTTGCAGAGCATATCGATAGGTATAATAGGAGAAAAAGTGATTATGAAGAAAAATTTCACTCATCTTTGGAAAACCTCATCAGGGGTAACCCAGAAGTGTAATTTCCTCCATATCCATAATACTCTGATTATGAGCTTGCAGATGTTTGGGATAGCGGTGATTCTGAGAATGAGGAGTAGGATTATGAGATTTATTTTTATGTTTGTATTACTTTATGGACTACGTAGTCTGGGCTTGCTGCAATTACATTTATGTGTTTATTTGGACTTGAGACATGTGATGTGATGTGTTTTTATGCTATGGAACTGAAACATGTATGTTCGAGTGTTTGTTTAGATTTTGTGATGTATGAGACTGTTATTTTGTTTAAGTGTATTGTGATTTTGTGTTTTGTTAGTAGTTTAATTTTAAAATGCTAGGGTAGTATCTGTTGTTGTGTGTTTAGTACTGTGATTTATTTAGTTTAGAACTTAACTTAATTCTATGCCTTTTGTAAAGTTGAAAATCTTGTTAGCATAGATCTTAAATTTGAAACTTAGAAAACTACTACCCTGTATTTTTCTTTTATCTTGTTAGTTTTTTTGCTTTTATGTTGAGACTGTGAAGTCAAAGTTAGTGTGTTAGCTTGCTTTTATGTTTGTACCCACTACCTAGAAGTCTATTGAATCTCTACATGTTAAATTGAAATAAAAATGATAGAAAATTAAATTAATTTTACTCTTATTTTTAGTTTTATACTTGTATACTTAGGATAAAAAAATTTCTGTAAGCATGTTCTTTCAATTTTCATTCCTGTTTATTTATATATGTTGCTAAACTATTTGATCTATTAAAAATTTAAGTTTGGGGGATGAAAAATATTTTAAGAACTTGAATTTTTTTGTTCTCAATTATGCTACAAGTGAATTTTATTTTAAAAGAAAAATGATCTTGTATATGAAGTTATATTAGGGAAATAAAATTTGATTTTAGAAATGAGTAAGAAAACTTTGTTGAAATATTTTGTAATGAAGAAAAACTTTAAGTTAAAAGTTTTTAGTATAGAAAATGTTTAATATAAGTAACTATCTTTAGTAAGAAAAATTGTATTTTTGAAAAATTTAGAAATTTAGACTTTTATTTTTAATACTTAAATTTCTTTTATTAAAATAATTTTCAATACTATTATTATATTTATAAGTGAAAGACCTATATTAAGACTTTGCTTTAGGAAATGAGAAGTGGAATTCAAAATCATTAAAGGCCTATCCAGATATAGTAATCCTTGCCTGAAAAAGAAAAGAAAAAAAGAAAGAAAAGAAAAAGAAAAGGCAAAAGAGAAAGAAAAGAAAAAGAAAAAGAGAAAGAAAAAAAGAAAAAAAAATTGGGAAGGAGACGCTTGAGGATTAGTGCCTAATCAAAATTTAGTTCTACATTTGATCTTTTTAAAGTATAAGACTTGAAAAACTCTTAAGCTTATAGATATAATAGAGCAAGTAAAATTTTTTTTAATGAAAATTTTTAAGTGGAGATAATAAAAGAAGTAAATTTTAAATTTGGAAAATCTACAATATATTTTTGAATTAGATAGAAACTCTTATTTTCATCTTTCTTAACATTAAGAATTTCTAAACTTTAAGTTGGTCTCATTTACTGAATATCATATTTCTTAACATTAAAAATTTCTAAACTTTAAGTTGGTCTCATTTACTAATATTTTTTCTAAATTGGACTACTATATTTCTACATCAAAATTTTCATCTTTCTTAACATTAAAAATTTCTAAACTTTAAGTTGGTCTCATTTATAACTCATATTTTCATCTTTCCTAACATTAAAAATTTCTAAACTTTAAGTTGGTCTCATTTAGAGGATATTTTTCTAAATTAGATTGCTATATTTTTAAATCAAAATAGTAACTCCTAAAGAAACTCATATACATATCATACTTATTTAATTTTTAAAGATTGAAGTGCTAAGTTGGTCTCATTTACTAATTATTTCTTCTAAATTGGACTACTATATTTCTAAATCTAAATTTTAGCCTCCTAAAGAAACTCATATACATATCATACATATTTAGTTTTTAAAGATTGAAGAGTCACTTGAGGAGAAGTAACATTTTAAGTTTGGGAGATTTTGATACACCGAAAATATATAGTATTTTTTGACACATTTTTATATCTATTTTTTAGATATTGCGCTTTAATGAAAGGTATTTTTGTGTTTTTCTTGCAGATACATGTAAAAAAGGTGAAAAATGCTTAAAGGAGTGAAATAGGATCAAATTTGGAGAAAAAATGTGAAAAATGAGCAAAAGAGTTCTCGTGCCTAAACATCATATCCGACAGTTAAGCGCTAGTTAAATAGAGAAGGCCGCGCCTAAGCGCCAGAGGCCCCGCGCTTAAGCGCCAGTGGCAGTTATTAGACTAGTAAATTTGGTTTCTGCAAATTTTTAAGAGGTTTTTGAGGCACCCATTGGCTTAATAGGTGGTTATAACCACCGTGGACAAAAATTATCACGAAAGGATACATCTCTTAGGGAAATACATCGAATCTAGACATATTTTGAAAAGAAACCAAGGCACCTTTTAGAAAATTATAAAATAAAGAAGTGAGGACTTAAAAAAGAGTCCTGAAAGTGTTGGAAAGTTTTGAAAGTTCTCATTTAGGGAGTTAGTTTAGAGAGATTTTCAGGCAGCTTTTACTTTTATTTTATCCTTTTTGATATTTTATTTTGAGTGATTGTAAATAGAAGAGAACTAAAGGAACTTCAAGAGTTAAGTGGAGGACTTGAGATAAGTTTTTATTTTTTTATTTTGAAACTACTTTTGGTTTTAATTGAGACTTATTATTGGTTTGATAATAATTTCTTCTTTTAAACTAAAGTGTGGTTTTGTTTTCTCCATGGATTCTGAGTAGTTTTCTTTGTTTTTCTTCTTAAAATGATAAGTAATTAAGTTTTGGACTGAAGTTGTGGAAAGTATTGATCTTCAATGATGGAAGAAGGTTGTGATGATTCAAATCCATGCACTTCATTTACTTCTTGATTTGGCCAATCCAGATGTTAAAACTTGTTGTGAGAACATGTAAGAACCGGGCTAGTATTGTATCAGTGCAATTGGAAAGAATCACATGAGGTTGTATGAATAAGAATGTAGTTCATATGATTGAGTGCATTTGGAAAGAATCACATGAGGTTGTATGAATGAGAATGTAGTTCATATGATTGAGTGCAAATAGGTAGAAAGAATCACATGAGGTTGTATGAATGAGAATGTAATTCATATGATTTAGTGCAAATAAATTTGGAAATAATGTTAAAATTTGTTGTGAGAACATGTAAGAACCGGGCTGGTATTGTCTAAGTCAACAATTGGTTAAAATTTATTGTGAGAACATGTAAGAACCGGACTGGTATTGTCTCAGTCAACAATTAGAAAGAATCGAATGAGTTGGATGAATTGCAGTTCATATGATTGAGTGCAAATAAATAGGAAAATATTCATTGAAGGGTGTAGAGTTAGAGGGCTTTAAAGTGACAGGTTAAAACCCCCAACTTGGTTTATTGTTTTAGGTTTTTATACGAGATGTTAGCCCCAGGTGGAGGGAATCGAGGTAACTCTAGAGTGAGAGCTAGTATCTTCCCTGCTAGCCGGTCTTCAGAACTATTCAAACTTTAAATTAGTCAATATTCTTTATAGACTCTTTAGTAAGGGTAAAAAATATTATTGCTCTTATTTGGCACAATACGGTTTGCATACTTCCACAACAGAATTCTTATACTTATTACAGATTCATAATAAGAAGAAAGACATTTTCATATTTAGTGCTTTTCTTCTACAAAAACTCTAGTTAACTTTTTAAACATTGTTTATTGTTCTATCAAAATATTAAAAATACAAAAAATATTTAAATTTTCATTACTGCAAAAATCATCTTTAGTTTAGATAATTATCTTTTTATTGAAAATAGAAAGTTTGCTGTTCAATAGTGCATATTGTGTATTCTCTCCGTTGGTTCGATATTCAGGTCTTAATAAAAAAGTCCTATATTACTTGATAATGATACATATACTTGCGTAGTATCCTGCTATATATAAATTAAAACTTAAATTTTTATTTTTCTTTATGATCAAGTTTTTAGTTTTTTTGCAAAGTAAGGAAAAATAAGTGAAATATAATCTGAATTATTGTTGTACTATGCATATTAGCAGTATCTAGGGATCAAGTTTTTGGTGTCATTGCCAGGGAGAAATTAATTTTAAAAGCAAATTTCTATTTTTAGAATGTCTTATTTAAACTTTAAGTTATCTAATCTTATCTTATTTTGATTTGTTTATTTTATTTTATTTTATTTTATGTTAGTGAATGTGTAATTCAAGTTCTAAAGGACTAGTGCCCTACGATTCTGAATTAGAAAGAACTATTAGAAAAATTAGAGAAATCAAAAAAATTATAAAATTTGAAAAATCCAAAAAAATTACAGAAATGGCAAACCAAAATAATCAAAATTCTGAAATTCATCAAGAGTTTAGACATTTAAAAGATTATGCCAACCCTACCGTGGATGAACTTCATTGTAGTATTCAAAAACCTACTGTAGTGGATAATTCATTTGAGCTTAAACCTGCTATTATCCAAATGGTTTCAAATAATCAGTTTGGGAGATCACCAACTGAAGATCCAAATTAACATCTTGCCAATTTTCTAGAATTGTGCTCTACATTTAAATACGATGTTGTATCAGATGATGCCATAAGACTTATGTTAATTCCTTTCTCATTGAGGGATAAAACTAAAATTTGGTTGAATTTGTTAGCACATGGATTTATCAGAAATTGGGGTGATTTAGCACAAAAACTCCTTGCTAAATATTTTACACCGTAAAAAACTGCAAAGCTTAGAATCAATATTACATCTTTTAATCAGTTTGAAGGGGAATCTATTTATGAAGCATGGGAAAGATTTAAGGAAATCTTAAGAAAGTGTCTACACCATGTTATACCAGATTGGTTAATAACTCAAACTTTTTATAATGGATTAGTTGGATCTTTTAGATCAATTATCGATGTCGCTTCTGGAGGTTTATTGATGTCAAAAACATTTCATGATGCTAATGCTTTAATTGAAGAAATTGCTACCAATAATTTTCAATGGCCTTCTGAGAGGGTAAATTCTAAGAAAGTAGCCAATATTCATGAAACTGGTGCATTTATCATGTTCGCAAATCAAGTTGCTACAATTTCAAGGAAGTTAGATCAATTTGGAATGAAATTTTCTCAACCAATTTCCATGATTGAAGAAAATTCATTAGGTTAAATGGTAAATTCTCAAGCATCATTAGAAACTTTGAATGCCATAAATAATAAGCAGAATAACCCATTTTCAAATTATTATCACCCAGGTTGGAAGAACCATCCCAACTTTAACTGGAATAACAATTCAGGTGGTAATAATCAGCAATGGGGGAACAACCAAGGAAACCCATTGGGAAACTAGAATAACCAAGGGAATAATAATTATAGATCTACTTATCCTACAGGCTTCAACAGTAATACACAATTTAAGGAGAACAAGTTATCAATAGAAGAAGTGGTGTTACAAATGGGAAATTAATTACAAAGTCAAGGAGCTACAATTAGAAATATTGAGAATCAACTTGGGCAAATTGTAAATTTATTAAGTAATAGATCCCAAGGAACACTTCCTAGTAATACTGAATCAAATCCAAAAGACTAGAATAAAGAGCAAGTAAAAGTCGTTCAACTTAGAAGCGGAAGAGAGTTGAACACTTCCTAGTAATACTGAATCAAATCTAAAAGACCAGAATAAAGAGCAAGTAAAAGCCGTCAACTTAGAAGGGGAAGAGAGTTGGAAGGTAGAGTTAAAAAAGAACTTGAAGTAGAGAGAGAAGAAATTGAAGAATCAAAAGAGGATGCTCCAAAAGATTCTAAAAGACCAGCTGAAAATTGATTTGGAAAAACCACCACCTCCATTTCCTTAGAGACTTCGTCAACAGAAGTTGGATAAATAATTTTCAAAATTTTTAGAGATATTTAAGAAGCTTTCAATTAATATTCTATTTGTTGAAGCCTTGGAACAAATGTTTTTGGAAATATTTAAGAAGCTTACAATCAATATTCCATTTGCTGAAGCCTTAGAATAAATGTCAAGCTATGTAAAGTTTATGAAGGATATTCTCAACAGAAAAAGGAAGTTTGAAGATAATGAGACTTTTGCACTTAGTGAAGAGTGCAGTGCGATAATTCAGAAGAAGCTTCTTGAAAAGCTTAGAAATCCTTAGCTTCATAATTCCATGTGCAATAAGAGACAGATTTTATGGGAAAGCCTTATGTGATTTAGGTGCAAGCATTAACCTTATGCCATTATCAATATTTAAAATATTGGGATTAGGAGAAATAACCTACTATTGTAACTCTACAGTTAGCAGATCGTTCAATAACATACACTAAAGGAGTTATAGAAAATGTACTAGTGGAAGGGGATCAAATTATTTTTCATGTTGATTTTATTGTGCTAGATATGGAGGAAGATAAAGAGATACCTATCATTTTGGGGAGACCTTTCCTAGAAACAAGAAGAGCAATGATAGATGTGTAGAAAGGCGAATTAATAATGCACGTCACTCATCAAACTGTTACTTTTAACATTTTAAGATCAATGAAATATCCTGCAAAAGGTAAAGATGATGATTTTTTTAGAATGAATGTTATAAGATAATTAAGTGAATGTCATTTCAAAATGACTTATGAAGAAAAATCTGAAGTACAAGATGTGGAACATGAGCAAGAAGAGGAATTAAATTAATGTGAGATCTTTTTAAGGAAGATTCAAACTATGTTCGAGAAAGTTTTGAAGTTTTGGACATGATAGACAAAGATAAATCATTTTGTCCATCTATTAAAAACCTCCATAATTAGAGTTGAAGTTACTTCCATATCATTTAAAATATACATTTTTAGGGGATTCCTCTACTTTACCAGTTATAATTTCCTCAAAATTAATGATGGAAGATGAAGAAATGTTGATTAAAATTTTGAAAAATTTTAAGAAAGCCTTGTGATGGACAATTGTTGATATTGAAGGAAACAGTCCTTCAATTTGTATGCATAGAATTCATACGAAAGAGAACTGCAGACCCAGGGCTGATCCGCAAAGGAGATTGAGTTCTATTATGAAATAAGTTATAAAGAAAGAAGTTTTAAAGTGGTTAGATGCTGGAAGTATCTACTCTATTTCGGATAGTGCATGGGTTAGTATAATTCATTGCATTCCTAAGAAAGGAGGAGTAACTGTAACTGTAAATGAACATCAAGAGTTAATAGCTACTAGATAAGTTACAGGGTATGGAATATGCATTGATTATAGAAAATTAAATCTTGCCACTAGGAAAGATCATTTTCCATTACCCATTCTAGATCAAATGCTGGATTTATGCATTGATTATAGAAAATTAAATCTTGCCACTAGGAAAGATCATTTTCCATTACCCTTTTTAGATCAATTGCTGGATAGACTAGTTGGGCATAAATACTTTTATTTTCTAGATGGATATACTGGTTATCACCAACTTCAAATATCTCCTGAGGATCAAGAGAAAACATCGTTTACCAGTGCTAATGGTACTTTTTCTTTTAGAAGAATGCCCTTTGGTTTATGTAATGCCCCTACTATATTTCAATGATGTATGATGACAATTTTTTGTAATTTAATTGAAAAAGGGATTGAAGTGTTCATGGATGACTTTTTTAATGTTTTCATTTGACTCATGTTTAGAACATTTATCCAAAGTTCTTAAGCGCTGTGAAGAAACAAATTTATTCCTTAATTAGGAAAAATGCCAATTTATGATAGTAGAAGGAATTGTATTAGAACATCAGATATCATAAAATGGTATGGAAGTATATCCTGCTAAAATTCAAGAGATCGCTAATTTAACTTTTCCAACAAAAGTAAGGGAAATTAGAAGTTATTTAGAACATGCTGGATTCTACAGACGATAGATTAAAGATTGCTAAGCCTTTATGCCATTTACTGGAGAAAGATGTAATTTTTATATTTGATGAGGAATGCCTAAAAGCTTTTAAGTTATTAAAAGAAAAACTAATCACTCCACCAATTATAGTTTCACCAAACTGGGAAAAATCTTTTGAATTAATGTGTGATGCTAGTAATTATGCTATTGGAGCTGTTTTAGGACAAAGATATGATAAAATTTTCAAAGTTATTTACTATGCTAGTAAAACTCTTAATGAAACTCAAATTAATTATACAACAACTAAAAAAGAGTTATTAGCAATAATATATGTTTTTGATAAATTTAGATCATATTTAATTGAAACTCATTGTGTAGTGTATACAGATCATTCTACTATTAAGTATTTAATGAAAAAGAAGAATGTTAAACCTAGACTTATAAGATGGATTCTTCTTTTGCAAGAATTTGATTTTGTTATAGTAGATCAGAAGGGGACTAAAAATCAAATTGCTGATCATTTGTCCAGGCTTGAATTAGAAAAACCACTCTGATTTGAAAATGAAATTAATGAACAATTTCAGATGAAAAATTGTTCACTATTAATGAGTGGCGTGTTCAATGGTATGTCGACATTGTGAACTTTATTGTTAGTGATATTATACCCTATGGAATTACATACCAAGAGAAGAGGAAATTTATTTATGAAGCTAAGACTTATTTTTGGGATGATCCATTTTTATATAAACAAGGAAAGGAACTGATTATTCAAAGATATGTACCATTAGAAGAAACTTATGAGATTATCCAAAAATGTTATAATTCTGATTTTGGGGGACATTTTGGGGTTGATAAAAAACATGAATTTTACAATCTGGATTTTATTGGCCTACAATTTTTAGAGATGTTAATGCTTATATCAAAAGTTGTGATTGGTGTTAAAGAGTAGACAATATTTCTAGAAGAAATGAGCTACCCCTCAATTATTTGCTAGCAGTTAAAATATTTGATATTTGAGGATTAGATTTCATGGGACCATTTATACCATCTTTCAAAAATTTATATATTTTGTTAGCAAGTGAACTATGTATCCAAATGGATAGAAGCTGTTGCTTTACCTCGATGTGATGCTCAAAGTGTTGCAAACTTTTTAAAACTGAATATTTTGTAGATTTGGGATGCCGAGAGTTATCATAACTGATGGGGGAAGTCATTTTAGAAATTCCATAGATTTGGGATGCCAAGAGTTATCATTACTGATGGGGGAAGTCATTTCAGAAATGTCATAATGGAAAAATTATTTAAGACATATCATATAAATCATAAGATTACTATTGCTTATCATCCTCAGACAAGTGGTTTGGTTGAATTATCCAATAAAAAACTAAAAGAATTTTGGACAAAACTATGAATCCAATAAAAATGGATTGGTTAGTCAAACTTGATTATGCTTTGTGGGCTTATAAGATTGCATACAAAACTTCTATAGGAATGTCACCATATAGGCTAATATTTGGAAAAGCTTGTCGACAAGTTTAACTTGAGCATAAGGCATATTGGGCAATTAAAGAGTTCAATTATAATTTGAAAGATGCTGGTGCAAAAAGATTGTTACAATTAAATGAGCTTGAAGAGATAAGGAATAAATCTTATGAAAGCACCAAAATTTATAAAGAAAAGATGAAGATGTGGCATGATCGAAGGATTCTTACTAAAAAAATTCAACCAGGGGAATAAGTATTGCTATATAATTCAAGATTAAGATTATTTCCAGGCAAACTTAAGTCCTGGTGGATGAGCCCATTTATTGTGATTAAAGTTTATTCTTATGGAGTTGTGGATATTAAAGATCCTAAGTCTGAGAAAATATTTAAAGTAAATGGACATAGACTAAAACCTTATTTTATAGGGGATCAAAATAAATTTAATGATGGAATGATGTTGGGTCAACCAGAATAAGCACTCGTTATGTCAGGCTGACGACGTAAAACCAATCGCTTTGTGGGAGGCAACCCATAGTTATCAGTGTGTTTTTATTTTGATTGTTGTTTTAAGTGTGATTAAGAAAATTTAGGGTAGTATTTTAAGACTATTTTGTGTTAGTATTGATTTTAAGACTTTATTTAGTGATCTAGACATGTTAAAATGAGAATTTGGACGTTAAGTTGACAAGTGGAAAAATTGCACTAGCTCTTGAGCCCCAAATCCAGTGTTTAAGCGTGACAGTTTAAAAACATGTGCAAAACTAATATTATAGAATGGAAAACTGTCTAGAAGTTTACAAAAATGTGCCAAGGCAGTTTCTAAATGTGTCTAAGAGTTTTTGGAAGGATTTAGCCCTATAAATAGAAGGGTTTAGTGAAGGAATTTCACCACATATCATTTCTAGCCTCAAAGTCTAAGAGAGAGATAGATTTTAAGATGATGTCTTCGTGGGAGATGGATTTGAAGAAGAAGGAGGAGACCTTGAGGAAGAAATTCAATAGTCAAAGTACACAAGAGATGTATAACGGTTTCTTAGCTGTTAATATTGAAGGGATATTAGAGAAGATCAACAAAATTGAAAATACCATGTCTATACTAGAGACTAAGGTATTAAAGATTCATGCACATCTTGAGCATGTTGAATGAAATTGAAAATGCAATTTAGCCACACTAGTTATATAGAGGAAGTGGATAAGGACATGTTTCTTAAGAAAAAGTGCATTGAAGAAGATTGCATCAGAGCACGTCACCACTGTCCGTTTTATCAACTTTATATTCCCGTTGGCCCAGGAGAGACTAATGAAAGACCTGAATTTGTTCCTGCTAATGAAGAATGGAATTAAGTTTTATATTTGAAGTTATGTTTTTGTGTGTTTAAAGTCGTTGTCCTTAAGTATTTTAGTGTTTAAGACTTGCTTTTAGTGTTTGAGTTACTTAGGTGTTTAATTGTGAAAGATTGTTAATATTTTTGTATTTAGGAAAATTTTCTCATCCAAGACTATTTGGAATGAGAACTAAGTATTTAAATGTATTTGTACTCATTTTTGAATTAATATAAGTTTGTTTCTGTGAAATTTTGTGTTGTTTTAGACTTGAATTGAAATAGTTATTAAAGAGAAGTTTGAGATAAAGGTGAGTTACAGAAAGTTGAAAATAGTCCTTTAAGTGCTATGAGACCATTTAGGGGTGGTTTACTTAGGTAAATAGTGCATTTTACTTTTATTTGAAATTTTTGAAAATCGTGCACTGGCGCCTAAGCGCCACATCTTGTGCTTAAGCTCGAGAAAAGCAGAGAGACAGGTGCCTAAGCGCCACTTACTCGCGATTAAGCACTGATTCAAGAAAATCGGTTCGCGAACAGTTTAAAGTGAGTTTTTTAGCCAGAAATTGCCATTTTTAACGCCACCGTCACCTTCTTCATCTCTAGTTCACGATTTTTGAGTGCTAGGGCACCTCTTAAGTGAATATTTCTTGGTGGAATGAAGTGAAATTTGCTAGATCCAAGTTCTTTGAGGTGAGAGCTTTACTTCTATGTAAACATTTTGGATTTTCATCATTTATTTTGAGCACATTTAGAGAAATTTGAAAATTCACTATTCATGGTGAAAAATGAGGAAAAATCTATGGAAATTGCATGGGAAGTTTAGTTTGTGCTTTTGGAAGTTTAGTTTGTGCTTTTGGAAGTTTAGTTTAGTAATTTAAACTTGATTTTTGAAGTTATTGTTGGACTTTATCAAATTTATAGAATGACACCAAGAATGAAGAGGAGCAAAGGCAAAGTAAATTTGTTATTCGAGTAAATTTGTTAGTTTAAAAGCTCAAGATTGGTATAGAGAAGCATTGCAATCACACAAACTGATTCAGGAGCAATGTTTTAGAAATCTGGGTGGAGATGTGAAAGATTTAATTATTCACCAATAGTGGGAACAATTCTGTTGTTTCTCTGTTGTGGAAGCTATATCTGTTGTGAGGGAGTTTTATGCAAATCTCCCTAAGGCTGAGGAAGATCGAGTCGTGGTTCGAGGACAGCTGGTACCTTTTTTGCCAGAGGTAATCGACTTGTTCTACCCTTTACCACTAGATACGTTATGTTTTTATGAAAATTATAGTCCTACTGAAGCGAAATTAGACGGGATTATTTCTTACTTGACTGTTGGGAGAGGACTTTAGGAGATAACTAATGAAAAAAGAGTTAATTTCCCAACTTTAAAGTTATGTGCACCTTCAAAAGCCTGGCACTATTTCATTTCTGCTCGTTTGTTTCTGACCAATCATCTCAGTGAAGTGACCAGAGAAAGAGTGACATTGAACTATTATATTCAAGAGGGAAAGCTCATCAACATTCGAGCTTTGATCTGTCAGACTATCATCAGTTCTGCTACAACTGTTACAACTGCAAAATTGGGATTTTCTTCCTTGATCTTTTCTTTGTGTGAGCAAGCTGGAGTTAAATATGATAGCTGGGAAGAAGTGTTATTACCTCTAAAGCCCATCACTAAGGTGAATGTGAAGACTTATTCTGTGCATTCAATTTTGGGCTGGAGAGGAGGATTTTCTAGAAGCTATGGAATGGAGACGTCTGCTGCTTCTACATCTATACCATCTACCTCACGTGCCTCTACATCTCAAAGTGAGTATACTGATACCTGAGACGAGTTATTACAAAAGATGATGGATAATATCAATTTTACCGCAGATAAGGTACAAAATTTAGAGCATTTTGTAGATCATACTGATAAGTATAATAGGAGAAAGAGTGATTATGAAGAGAAATTCCACTCATCTTTAGAGAACCTGATTAGAGGTGACATAGGAGTGCAATTTCCACCATATGCTAGATATCCTAATTATGAGTATGTAGAAAAGTGGTATAGCGGTGATTCTGAGGATGAGGAGTAGGATTGAGATATTTTTATATTTGTTTATGTTGAAGACTATGTGATGTAGTAGTGCTACATTTGTTTTATGTTGATTTGGACTATGTACTATGCTATGTTTGGGACCTTTTAAATTGTTGTTGTGATGTTGTGTTTTGTTAGTGGCCTGTTTTAACATTCTAGGGTAGTAAATGTTGATGTGTGTCTTTAATACTGCTTTAGTTAGATTAGGATTGAACTTGATTCTATGCCTTTTGAAAATTTTAAAAATCTACTAACTTAGATCTTAAATTTAAATTTCTGAAACTGCTACCCTGTATTTTTCTTTTATTATGTAAGTTTGTTTATTTTTTTGTTGAGATTGTGAAATCAAGTTAGTGTGTTAGTTTACTGTCTACTATTTTTTTGAAAGTAAGATTTTAAAATTTTAAATTTAGAATTTAATATATATATATATATATATATACAATGTAATTTTTTGATTTTTATGAAAATGGTATCTTTTATTTTGGAAAATAATGAGACCGAATAGATCTCATATATTTAACAGTTTAAACAGCTGAGCAAGTTACCATAAATGATATATCATCTTGAAAGATGGACATATCACTTATTGGTAGGCTTAACTATCTAAACTTAAAAGTTTATGACTCTATTTTGGTCTGCAAAATTTATAGACGACAAATTCCCCTATCTAATACACAAATTAAATAGGGTTTAGATTAATCTAGGTTCTTAAATTCCCTCTAGGAGCAAGCTCCTATATTTAATTACATCTTAGACAACAAAAGTCACCTAAGAAAACTCTCTATAATGATCAGAGGTTTTGTCTTCAAGAATTCAACGTTCAAGTTTCCACGATTGTTTATATGGAAAATCAAATGGGATAAGTCAAAATAGGAACAGTTATTTTCAGAATCCAAAGGAACGAAAGTAGGAGATGTCGAAGATACTGAAGGAGATTCAGTAACATCTCAAACTAATCTATAGTTTGGCTTTACATCTTTTGAAAGAGAAGTTACTTGATGTTTCAGTCTAGCAAATTATTTAGATGTTCATGACTTATATCTGTATGCCGTATGCAAATAGCCTGAGAAAATGTGAGGATTTATGTCATCCCAGACAACAACCTTGGAAAGCCTAAAAAGGTTTAGGACTTGTATCGTACGATATAAAAATCATAGAAAGTCCTGAAAGATAATATGAGGATTTACGTCGTGCGAAATAAACAACCTCGACATCCTATAGGTATGTTATTTAAATCTATCAAGATTCTGCATAAGCTCATCCTTTTGTCTTTGGTACTTGTCTTAACTGTTAACCGGAGATGAATCGTCAACCGACCACATCGTCATCTCGTTCCGAGAAGAGGAGAGAGAGAATAAAGAGTAATAAAAAAACATGCCTCGAACGGCCTAGCCTAGGGGATTGCACAAACATACTAGAAAGGTAGCAACTAAAGTATGAATACTGGTAAATGTATACAGTACAACAAAGAACAGACAAAAAAAGAATATGCTGCAAGATGTGTTAGAAAATTGCATGAGACATGTAGCGAAGTACAGTATGGTACAAAATGAAAGGAAATATACAGGAAATAAAGTACGGAAATTAAGTAAATAAAAGCGTACCTGGTCAAATTCTGCTAAAGCTTCAAAAAAGATTGTAATTGTATGATATAAATGGGTCAGGTAAACATTTGCAGATTATAAAAGAAAGGTTAAATGATGAGCATATGAAAGTCTCAAGATAGGACATTAGATTTCAATTTGGGGATAGGCTCAGACTAGACCTCCTTTCTCTCTATCTCGATCCCACTGGCAACTGATATATTGAGGTCAACCTATCAAAATTAACTAGAGGCCACCAACGAATCACCCCTATAATCAGACAGTGTTAAACCCTGTCGTTTAGTGAATATGTGAGTAGAGCAGTATCTGAACTCCTCAAAATGTAGTGCACTTATACATGAATAGTAGTATCTGAACTTATCGAAGTGTAGTGTATGAATAGCATAGTGTGTATGAGTGTAGTATATATTTCTTGTACAAGTGTAATATCTATGTAAAGCCCGTAGTATCTATACATGGTTCGTAATATCTGTCGTACAGAATGTAGTGTGTGGATATAGTGTCTGCAGTATAAAAAGGTGATATGATAATACTTAGGTCCACTAAACAAAAATCTGTGGTGTATCTGTATGTGGTGTGCAAGATGTACAATGTGATGTGTGAAATGTACGTGTAGGTGATATCCAATGTATGCATGTATTAGTCAGGATATGGTGCTACAATTTAGTGTTGTATCTGTTCTTACGTGAGTATAATATCTGTGTAGTGTCTGTAGTATCTGTCCTTTTGTGATTGTAGTATCTATGTAGTGTCTGTAGTATCTATTCTTTTGTGAGTATAATATCTGTGTAGTGTCTGTAGTATCTGTTCTTTTATGGGTACCGATTCTCGAAACTTTTGAAAAAGGGTTAGAGCTGTTAATGATCTAGGGGTGATAGGGCATCACACTAATTGAATGTTGATTTTATATCTCAGCTATAAACTAAGCTGTCAAATGGTTCTCTTGCATCATTGTTTATTACCCCTCGTCTCGAACTAATAGGCCACCTCAATATTTCATATGCGCATTCAAAAAATTTTGTATATTATGTTTGAAGAGAAATGAAAGGAGCATCTATTTAAGCATTTTTATACATCCACCTCTTACCTTTAAGTTCAAACCTTAACATATAAATATCCCTATTGTAAACCCTATGAACTTTTCATAAAGAAATATGCTGCATTATTGTGTTATCAAATTCAAATCCACATAATTAATATAAGCCGAGAGCCAATTTCAACTGCCTTTAAGGATTACGTAAATTGTTCTCCAAAGTTCCAACTTATGCATTCCTTCAAATTCTACTTTAACATGCTAGCAAATATCACCGAGTTAAATGTATATTAACGAATAATAATAGATTTACATACATGCCATTTAATTCCCAAGTGGAAAGAAAAAGGAATAACATAAAGTTTATACAAATGTTTTCGGGTAAGGCAACAGAGAAACTCACAGCTAAGGAACACTAAAAGGGAATATCAACCCACATCCATGCTGAAAAGAATAACAGCAAGGCCTATGATCATAGGAAGCAATCTAGCCTCAAGATTAAGTATCCAAAGCACCAAACAACTCTCATATTCTTTCAAATAAAAGCAGCGGTGGTAAATCCAAAGTATTATGGCAATTTTTCAAAATCCAAAAATAATTTTTTTTTGTTATTTATTCAGATAAGATAGCAAGAGGAGTATGAATTACAGCTCCAAATATACTTCCAACAAGTCTTCGAATAAAGGGGATGACAAAGAGGAACAAAGGGAAGCAAAGAAAGCAAAAAATCGAGCCCCCATACAGCTACTCAGAGCAACAAAATGTTTTCAATGTTCATACTTGAATAAAGCGGCAACAAGAAGCAAAACCGAGCCACCAACGATGACTACTCAAGGTAAACAAAATGTGACTCCTTTATGCATTCAAATAGGAGCAATAATGGGAGCACAAAACAAAGCCCCAAATATCAGATAAATCCATGTGTATCCACTTCAAATTGAAGAGACCCGAGAGACTCAAAACAAAAGCTCTTATCATTAAATAAGTCCAAAATTTTCCTTCGAACAAAGTACAAATGAAAAACTTAGAACAGAGCCTTCAACATCAAGTAAATCCAATGTTCTTGTTCGAACAAATGATAAACAAGAAGCTTAGAACAGATTCTCCAAAATCAGACCAATCCAAATGCATTGATTTCAAACTGAAAACAAAGAAAAAGCTCAAAATAGAAGCCCTAATTAATCAAATAAATCCATAAATCTCTATGTTAAAGCAATGTAGCGAGAAGATGGTATTCAAAAGAACTAAAACACTTCTTGAAGTTTCAATATAGCTTCCTAGCCGAGAGAAACCGCAGCCCAAGAATAAAATAGCTCAAAAATTTTCATATAAAGCCTTTGCAGTAACGAAAACTGCTAACCAGTACTCAACATAAAGAACCCACAAATAAGAATTCACAGCTAGGGACAATAAATGAAGAAAACCATCAACCAATGATTCCAAAAAAAGATTAAAGTTCCAACCATAACTAGACCATAACCAAGCCCAGCAAAGGCCAAGAGCATAATATAATTTCCTCAAAATTGAGCTTAGATTTAAGCCAAACCAGTCCTAACATAGAGCTTAATCGAGCCCAGCAAATGATCAAAGGAACAAGCCACCACTAAGCCAAAGCCGAGCCACCAAATAGCTACCAAATTATTAAACAATTTTTTTAAATTCAAATGAAGGGAGCAACTGGAAGCAGAACCGAGCCCCCAAATGACCATCTAAGTCATTAAAACTGATCTAAAGCATGTATTCAAATAAAAATAAAAGTATGAGAAGTAAAACCGAGCCAATATCCAAAGCCAAAATCGAGCCTAGCACAGAGCTTAAAATTGAATCATATAAATGTCACACTAAATAAAACAACCAAGCTAACATCTCAAACCAAAATCGAGCCTAGCACAGAGCCTAAAATTGAATCATAAGAAAATAGATTCCAACCTCCCCAAAGAAAGGGGTAACGAGAAGTAGCAAAACTGCTATACATTTTGAACGAAAATAACAAAAAGATCAAGGAGAATGAACTCTTGAATTTTATTTAAAAAAATTAAAAGAACATAGTCATTAAACATTATTAAATTGGAGCAGCATAAGAATACGTGGCTCTAAGCATTTCCATTAAGCCAGAAAACTTCTCCACATTATATTTTAATGAGTCAATAGAAATAATGGAATTGCAGTATCAAGTCATTAAAAGCAGATTTAAAACCATCCAGGTCTCAAACTAATACTCTCTAACCTGAATCCCTTGTTAGCTAAAGAAGGGAGAAGGCAAGAGAAGAAAGAAAGAACACTTCCAAACAGAAAAGAATCGCAGCACTATATTTCTTCCAAAATTTCCAAGAAAAAAAATGTTGCATCTCCTCTTCTCCCCCCATGGGGTACTTATAGCCGAGCAAGGGGAGGAGATGCTCATAGTTAGAGACACGCACAAACTCAAGAATGAGAGTTACCGAATTCGTCACGTGGGAAAAACCGTTACAAAAAGTGACCGACAGTTATGATCAAAGAAGAAGGTAAGCCGCCACTGGAGAGGAATAAGGTGACCGGAGAAATCGGAAATGGGGCCTTCCTACTCGGCAGAGAGGAGCAAAGGGAGTTAGGGCATGTTTCGGTCCCAAGAAAAGAAGGGGAAGCACATATGAGGAAAAATTAGAGTTTAGGGATTAAATTTGTGTATTTTAAAAAACTTTTTTTTTAAAAAAGAAAATTTTATTATTTTTTTATAAAAAAAATGTGTGATTCACTCGTGGCACCCCAACAAAATGAGTGTCCTCCCTAGCTAAAATCGACGTCCTGGACACAATAGCGCAGTCAGTTTCGTCATCCGGATTCATCTAGACAAAGTCGTAGTCAATCGCGTCAAATTAACTTCGATTTGCATGTAGAACGACAAATGAAATTATTTTGATCCGATTGGAGCCGTTTAACGAGTAAGATGAAAATATTGAATGGTCCTCGCATAATCAACAACCACAGTCAAATACGACGCTCGCAGTGGTAAGTCAAACAACTCACGCGCCATGGTGTCCACCAACGTCTTTCAAATTCCTATAGGAGCTCAATTTGAGCTTCAATATGTCGGTATTTCAATCAATTCAATTGAATATTGAGGATCTAGAACCGTCCATATGAAACTGCAAAGAGCGAATAAATGACTTGAATTTCAAAGGGGAGTGGGTCCCAATCTAGTCCTCTAAAAGAGTCAATATAAAGAGATCTTAAGGCTAGATCCTAGGGTATCTAGAGAAGGGAAAAGAAGACCTCCAAAATGAGGTCAACAAATGGACCCCCAATAGGTGTGGTGTGCTACACAAGCACGACGCGCCTATTGGCATTGACCGAAACGATCAACCCGATTCCTCAAGCTTGTCCAAGTAACCATACTTGGGACAAATCGAATGTCAAGTTCAAAGTGAGGTGAAGTACAATTTTCACTGGGGATGAGTAAATGAATTTTGAAACTGTTGTGGGATTTGAATATTTGAATGATTTCAAATGTCGATTTTTAAAGTATATGTAAAAGAAATATTCAGAATTTGGCTATGATATTAAAGAATGTGTAGAGAAAGGAATCAACAATGACCTTGATTCCGAAGAATGTGGAAAAAATAAATGAAACAAAAAGGCTATATCAACTCAGAATACCACTGGGGAAGTTACATCCGAGCTGAAACTAGTCGAACAAAAAAAATGTCTGTTGTCTTAGGATTTATTATGGGGTTAGAAGTAAAACTCCATACCCAACCTAAGCAAAACAGAGGAACTAGAACAACTCAGAATACTGCTAGAGAATTACATACGAGTTAAGAGACGACATGAGAATATATGTCACGCTAGGAAGGAAAGCACTGGGACTCACATCCAACCTAAGTGGTGACAAAGAAAATATGTCTGCTACAATGGGGAGGAAAGCACTGGGACTCACATTCGACCCAAGAGGTAGCGAAAAGGTCAGATTGAGAAGGAAAACACGGGGACTCATATCCAACTCAAGAGCTGATCGAAGGGAATCAGAATTTAGGTACTGACCCCGAAGTGAGAGTTGAAATTTGGGTATCAACCTTGAAAAGAGAATCGAAATTTAGGTACCGATCTCGGAGAAAGCAAATCAGAATTTAGGTACCAACCCCGGAATGAAAGTTGAAATTTGGGTATCAACCTCAAAAAAGAGAATCAGAATTTAGGTACCAATCTCGGAAAAAGGGAATCAGAATTTAGGTACTGACCCCAAAATGAGAGTTGAAATTTGGGTATCAACCTCAAAAAGAGAATCAAAATTTAGGTACCAATCTTGAAAAAAGAGAATCAGAATTTAGGTGCTAACCCCGGAATGAGAGTTGAAATTTGGGTATCAACCTTAAAAAGAGAATCGGAATTTAGGTACCGATCTCGAAAAAAGGGAATCAAAATTTAGGTACTGACCCCGGAATGAGATTTGAAATTTGGTTATCAACCTCAAAAAGAGAATCGAAATTTAGGTACCGATCTCGGAAAAAGGGAATCAGAATTTAGGTACCGACCCCGGAATGAGAGTTGAAATTGGGGTATCAACCTCAAAAAGAGAATAAAAATTTAGTTACTGATTTCAAAAAAAGGGAATCAGAATTTAGGTACTGACCCCGAAATGAGAGTTGAAATTTGGGTATCAATCTCAAAAAGAGAATCGGAATTTAGGTAACGATCTCAGAAAAAGTGAATCAAAATTTAGGTACCGACCCCGAAATATCGTGAATGTAGGAAGAATATCGAAACATGTGATGTTTTGCAAAATTGTGAGAGAAGAAATTAAACCCAAGGGGATACAGAAACGATCAATTTGTGATGTGAGGGAATAATCAAACAAAATTTTCTTTTGAATTTTCATGATGATCATTATTTACATATATATATATATATATATTGATTATTATTCATTTATAAATTTATTTATATATATCGTTATTTGCTCGCTAGCCTTCTTTAGAATTAGGGCAGATCAAATTTGTTTATTTTCTCAATCAATTGCGCAAATCTGCATTCATAACTGCGAAATGAAGTTCCAATATATATTGTCTTCAAACTCTCATATCATGAATATCATCTGATATCGAATACAATGTTGTTTGATTTCATGCAATCAAACATCTTCTGGAATCATTATTGTGTAGTTTGTATATCAAAATACTTCCTTATTCACCAATACTACAAACGCATGAATGAATCCAGTCTTGTGTATCATCTAGCTGTATTTTGTTATCGACAATTGTGTTAAAATAGTAGGCTGTATAAAGAATAGCCTCACCTTCTAACATATCATTAGAAAAATAGAAATTATTTCTCTAGATATATACTGAGGTGTGTTGTCTTTAAACAACTTACAACTCAAAAGGCCGCAAGTTCTCAATCTCAGGATCAGGTCTGAACCAGAATGGTATCTTATCCTCATTCATCCGTTTGAGGGTTATTGAAACTCTCGGATATGGCACTCTAGGGATGTAGTCTTTGGCCACATCAGCACCATTTCCCTTCAATATTAACACAGAGCCCACAGTCAAAGGAATTTCTACGGAACTCTGAAATTCTCTGTCACCAACGATCTGAATTTCTGTTCCAAACATGATATTGCATTTATTTATGAATGATACCGAGAAAAATGGCCTTGTAAAATCATGATGATTGAAGTGCGGAGGGATACAATCACCGGCTTCGTAGATATTAACTATATGCTGTTTGGGATACAATCGACCGGAAGTATATGCCAGGTCACCAATCATTTAATTATCCTCTTGATAAATGATGGTAACGGGTCAACCTCATCGTGACGAATTATCCCAAGAGGATTTCCTTCTTTAACTTGGGCAAAATTGTAGCAGCGCCCGTATTGAATCGTAACCCTTTCTTTACCTCGTTTCCATTTTCTCGGCTCAGAATATGTCCTTCTTAACCGACCAGCAAGTCCCATTTCTTGTTCCAAAAGAACACGTTCTACAATGTCGTCTCGTTCACTGTTGGTGAACACATTGGTGTGCAGTTCCAACCCTTCCAGTATATTAACATACTTGCCCTGAAACCTTTGAAAATGCTCAAAATTTTGTTTTCTCACCTTTTCATATTTCTCTAATTCATGCTCTGGAATGATCTGCAAATGATGTNAAAAAAATAAAACATATATCAAGTTATATATATATATATATATATAATATTACAAAATTAGTTTTTTTATTATTCAAATATTTTTTATTACAAATTTATGTTCGGACCCAGTTGCAATTAAAACCCCGATGCTTCTAAGAACAAGACTTTATTTCTAAAGTTCGCTCTTTCAAAACATCATGATGCATAATATTTCTTCAGAGATCGTCCATTAATAGGAAGCATAGGTCGTTCTCCTTGACAATTTATCAATTGGTAGGCTCCTTCGGAGTAAGCCTTTTCAACCACGAACGGTCCTTCCCATGTTGGTTCAAATTTACCTCATATATTGCGATGTGCAAGAATAGGTCTTTTAATGACAAGAACCAAATCACCAACTTTAAAAGTCCTGGAACGGACCAATTTGTCATGTGCTTGAATCATCTTGGCTTGGTATAATTTCAAATTTTTTTGTGTTACCAATTGTTTTCCTTCTAAACTTTCTAATTATTCCAGTCGTAATTAGACATTTTCTCCAGTAGTGATTTTGTTGGCAATGACAACTATGAGAGAAGGAAGTTAAACTTCTAAAGGTAACATAGCCTCAAACCCATACACAAGAGCGTAAGGTGTAGACTGGGTTGGAGTTCTGAACATGGTTCTATAGGCTGATAAGGCTTCTAATAACTGCTCGTGCCAATTCCTTTTGTTTTCGTCCAAGGTCTTCTTTAGAATTTGGATGAGAGTCTTATTAAAAGATTCGGCCAATCCATTAGCTCTCGGATATTAAATTGTAGAATAATGCCAATCAATTCTGTGTCTTCTGAGAAAATTATTGATTTTCGTGCTTTTGAATGCAGTCCCGTTGTCTGGAATAATTCTGCGGGGTAATCTGAAATGATAGACAATTTGGATCTTGAAGAACTGTAAGACATGTTGTGCTTTTACTTCTTTCAACGGTATCGCCTCTGCCCACTTTGAGAAGTAATCAGTAGCAGCTAGAATGAACCGATGTCCTTTTGAAGATGGAGGGTCTATAGGACCCACCACATATGTGCCCCAACATTCAAACGACCATAACACAACTGTCGGGTGTAACACATTTGGGGGGTGGTGTAAGACCACTCCATGTACTTGGCATTAGTGACAACTTTTAGCGATTTTCATACAGTTGGTCATCATCGCGGGCCAATAATACCCTAGTCTTTTAATTTTCATTTTCATCTTCGGGCCTGACTGATGAGCGCCACAAAGTCCCGAGTGTACCTCTTTAAGGATTTCTTGAGCTTCTGTAGCATTCAAGCATCTTAAACACATTTGGTCGAAATACCTTCGATAAAGAACATTAACTACTAAAGCATACGATAAGGCTCTCTTTTTTATTTGATATGCTACTGACTTATAATCTGAAAGCATTCCTGTTTGTAAATATTCTGTGAAAGGTTGACGCCAGTCTTTTGCAGTTTCGGTGATTGTCATTATTGTTTCTTTTTTACCCAATTTGTCCAAAGTATCTATATTGATCTTGGACAAAACCTGAAGGCCTTGAACAGTGATCTTAATTGAATCTTATTGTGGACATGAAAATTTCTTGGCAAGTTTAGCTAAAGCATCGTCGAGATTATTTTCTCCCCTTGGGATTCTGCATATTGTCACGTCTTGAATCTGTTCTAATAACTTCATTGTATAACGATGATATTGTTCCAATTTAGGCTTCAAAATTTTATATTGCCCAGCAACCTGTTGAATGATTAACTGTGAATCTCCGTAACTATTGATGTCAGTTATACCCATTGATATTGCTAATTGTAACCCTGTTATTAATGCTTCGTACTCTGCTTCGTTATTCATGCACAATTCTGTCAAATGATAAGAATATCTTAACATCCCCTTTTCTGGTGTAATAAAGATCAATCCAATCACTGCTTTACCAGGTATTATTGCATGCAATTCTTTATCATTTTGCGCTGAAGAAGCCCCATCAAAATATAGTTCCCAACGTCGAGTCTTGGAATTTTCCACATCCATTATCTGTTCATCTGACAAATCATCATTAAGAGGGGAACTAGTCGGTAATGGGTGTGCCGCGAGGAAATCTGCTAGGATTTGTCCTTTCACATCTCGGAATGGAACAAAAGTTATATCAAATTGCAATAATATCATGGCCCATCTTGCTGACCTGCCGGAAAGCGTTAGTCAGGTCATTAAATATTGCAATGGATTAAATTTTGAGATAAGGTTGACTTTGTGAGAAAGCATGTAATGACGGAGTTTCTGAACTGCGAAGATTAAAGCCAAACAGTGTTTCTCGATTAGAGGATATTTCACTTCCACTGGAATTGAACGACAACTTAAATAATAAAGAGCATTCTCTTTTCCTTCATCGTTGACTTGGGCTAAAAGAGCTCCAAGGGAGTCATCCAAAGTTGCGGTATAAAGTATTAAAGGTCTGCCCAAAATGGGTGCTACTAAGACAGGAGGTGTTGTTAGATATTGCTTAATGCTCTCGAACGCATGTTGACTTTTATCATCCCAAATAAACTTTGCATCTCCGAGCGAGCAATCTAAAGCCGCAGTATAAAGTATCAAAGGTTTCCCTGGAATAGGGGCTGCCAAAACAGGAGGTGTCGTTAAATATTGTTTAATGTCATCAAAAGCCTGCTGGCATTTTTCTTCCCAAATAAATTTGGCGTCTTTTTTAACTAATGCCGAAAAAGGCTGACACCTACCTGAGAGGTTAGAAATAAAGCGTCTCAGATGTGCCAACTTCCCCTCAAAGGAGCGTAATTGTTTTAAAGTTTTAGGGGGAGGCATTTCTAAGATAGCTTTAATCTTTAAGGAACGTAATTGTTTCAAAGTTTTAGGAGGAGGCATTTCTAAGATAGCTTTAATCTTTTCCGGGTCAATTTCGATTCCCTGATGACGAAAAACAAATCCAAGGAATTTCCTAGAAGTGACACCAAATGTGCACTTTAGGGGATTCATCTTGAGATTATATTGTTGTAATCGTTGAAAAACGATCCTCAAATCGTACAAATGGTCTAATTTTTGTTTACTTTTGATGACCAAATCATCCACTTAGCATTCTACTTAATTGTGAATGAGGTTATCAAAAATCTTTGTCGTTGCTTGTTGGTATGTTGCTCTGATTGTGAATGAGGTCATCAAAAATTCTTGTCATTGCTCGTTGGTATGTTGCTCCAGCGTTCATGTGAACTAGGTCATCAAAAATCCTTGTCATTGCTCGTTGGTATGTTGCTCCGGCGTTTTTCAAACCAAATGGCATTACTGTAAATTTTTGTTTACTTTTGATGACCAAATCATCCACGTAGCATTCTACTTGATTGTGAATGAAAAATTCTTGTCATTGCTCGTTGGTATGTTGCTCCGGCATTCTTCAACCCAAACGGCATTACAGTCTTGTCATTGCTCGTTGGTATGTTGCTCCAGCGTTCTTCAATCCAAATGGCATTACTGTGTAACAGAAAATTTCGATTGGTGTTCTGAAAGCTGTAAGTATTTAAACCAAATGGCATTACTGTATAGCAGAAAATTCCAATTGGTGTTCTGAAAGCTGTAAGTGTCTTCAACCCAAACGGCATTACTGTCTAGCAGAAAATTCCAATTGGTGTTTTGATAGCTGTAAGTGTATCTTCAGGAGCCATCTTTATTTGGTTGTATCCTGATGATCCATCCATGAAAGAGAAGATTTTATTGTTGAAGCCATATCCACCATCATTTCTGGTATTGGTAGTGGAAACTCATCTTTCGGACATGCTTTATTTAAATCTCTAAAANTTCATGTGTTGAAGCAATATCCACCATCATTTCTGGTATTAGTAGTGGAAACTCATCTTTTGGACACGCTTTTTCAAGTCTCTGAAGTCGACACAGACTTGTATCTGCTCGTTTTTCTTTTTAACTGGGACAACATTAGCTATCCATGTGGGCAACACAGGCTCGTTCTTTCGTATGAATTTGGCATTTATCAACTTCTTTACTTCAGCAATAACTTGCTGTTCAATTTCCGTATGAATTTAGCATTTATCAACTTTTTTACTTCAGCAATAACTTGCTGTTCGATTTCAAGGTTATGAATTTAGCATTTATCAACTTCTTTACTTCAGCAATAACTTGCTGTTCAATTTCCAGGCGCATTCTTCTTGGAGCTTGTTTTATTGGAGTTATATCTTTGTCTATCCCAAGTCNCTTCTCAATTGGTGGATATCTTATCTCCGTCGGTATTAGTCGACGACTTAAGTAATATAGTGTGTTCTCTTTGCCCTCATGATTAACTTGGGCTAGCAAAGCTCCGAGCGAGCAATCTAAAGCTGCAGTATAAAGTATCAAAGGTTTTCCTGGGATAGGGGCTGCCAAAACAGGAGATGTTGATAAATACTCTTTAATGTTCATCAAAAGCTTGTTGGCATTTTTCTTCCCAAATATATTTGGCATTCTTTTTAACCAATGTCGAATCAAAAGCTTGTTGGCATTTTTCTTCCCCAAATTAAATTTGGCATTCTTTTAACCAATGCAGAAAAAGGCTGGCATCTTCCTGAGAGGTTAGAAATAAAGCGTCTTAGATATGCCAATTTCCCCTGAAAGGAGGAAATAAAGCGTCTTAGATATGCCAACTTCCCTTAAAGGAGCGTAATTGTTTTAAAGTTTTAGGGGGAGGCATTTCTAAGATAGCTTTAATCTTTTTGTCGATCTCGATTCCCCGATGACGAACAACAAATCCAAGGAACTTCCCAGAAGTGACACCAAGGTATCTCGATTCCCCGATGACGAACAACAAATCCAAGGAACTTCCCAGAAGTGACACCAAATACACTCGATTCCCCGATGACGAACAACAAATCCAAGGAACTTCCCAGAAGTGACTCCAAATGCGCATGCCTCAAATCATACAAATGATCTAACATCTTTAGATTATATTGTTGTAATCATTCAAAAAACGATCCTCAAATCGTACAAATGGTCTAATTTTTTTTACTTTTGATGACCAAATCATCCACATAGCACTCTACTTGATTGTGAATGAGGTCATAAAAAATCCTTATCATTGCTTGTTGGTATGTTGCTCCGACGTTCTTCAAACCAAATGACATTACTGTGTAGCAAAAAATTCCGATCGGTGTTCTGAAAGCTGTAAGTGCTGCATCTTGAGGAGCCATCTTTATTTGGTTGTATCGTGATAATCCGTCAATGAAGGAGAAGATTTCATGTGTTGAAGCAATATCCACCATCATTTCAGGTATTGGTAGTGAAAACTCATCTTTTGGACATGCTTTATTCAAGTCTCTGAGTCGACACAAACTCGTATTTGTCCATTTTTCTTTTTAAATGGAAAAATATTAGCTATCCATGTGGGATATTGTTCTTCTCATACGAAATTAGCATTTATAAATTTCTTTACTTCGGCGATGACTTGCTGTTCAATTTCGAGGCGCATTCTCCTTGGGGCTTGTTTTATTAGGGTTATGTCTTTGTCTACCCCGAGTTTATGAACTGCAACTTCCATTGACAGTCCTGACATTTCATCATAACTCCAGGCGAAGCAATCTTTGAATTCTGTTAACAATTTGACCAACTCTGAAGATTCTTAATTATTGAGTAGAGAACTTATAAATGTTGGTCCNTTCAGTGATATTTACAACCGCATTTATTGTGTCTTCTTCTTTTCAGAGTTTATGTAAAGTTTCCATATCGATTTTGAATAAAACTTGTCTCCCCTGTACGGTTATTTCTATGAAATCCTCCGGACATGCCAATTCTTTAGCGAGTTTTGCTAGAGCGTCGGCATGCGCATTATCTACCCGAGGAATCTGATATAAAGTCACGGAATCTGCTCCAGCAGTTTCATCGTGTACTGGTAATATTCTGACAATCTGGGCTTCAAAATTCGGCATTGTCCAGCAATTTGTTGACTGATGAGTTGGGAGTCACCGTAGATGGTAATATCTTTAATGTCCATTATGATTACCAACACTAATCCTGTAATTAAAGCTTCGTATTCTCCTTTGCAAGGCTCTGTCAGGTGGTACGAGAATCTTAGCATACCTTTGTCTGGAGTGATGAAAATCAGACAAACTCCTGCTTTGCCTGGTGTGATTGTGCCCGAGCCTTTGTCTTTCTGGCTGAAGAAGCACCGTCGAAGTACATCTCCCATTGTTGTGCACTGGAAGAATCTATTTGTACACTTTGTTCGTCTGTTAACTCGTCATTGAGTGGGGACCCAACTGGTAACGGGTGTGCAGCAAGAAATTCTGCTAGTATCTGTCCCTTGATAGCACGCTGGGGAACAAAAGTTAAGTCGAATTGTAAAATTATCATCGACCATCTTGCTAGAAGTCTGGAGAGTGTTGGTCGTGTCATTAAATATTGAAACGGATTAATTCTTGAAATTACAGTTACCTTGTTAGAAAGCATGTAATGCCTAAGCTTCTGGGCTGCAAAAATTAAAGCTAGACAATGCTTCTCAATTAGTGGATACCTTATCTCCGTCGGTATTAGACGACGACTCAGGTAGTATAGTGCATTTTCTTTGACCTCATTGTTAACTTGGGCTAGTAAAGACTGCGACCGAGTAATCTAAAGCCGCAGTATAAAGTATCAAAGGTTTCCCTGGGATAGGGGCTGCCAAAACCTCAGGTAATATAATGCATTTTCTTTGCCCTCATTATTAACTTGGGCTAATAAAGCTCCGAGCTTAATCTAAAGCCGCGGTATAAAGTATCAAAGGTCTCCCTGGGATAGGGGCTGCCAAAACAGGAAGTGTCATTAAATATTGTTTAACGTCAAGCCACAGTATAAGTATCAGGTCTCCCTGGGATAGGGGCTGCCAAAACAGGAGGTGTCGTTAAATATTGTTTAATGTCATCAAAAGCCTGCTGGCATTTTTCTTCCCAAATAAATTTGGCGTTCTTTTTAACCAATGCCGAGCAAATAAATTTGGCGTCTCGTCCTCAAAAGCCTGCTGGCATTTTTCTTCCCAAATAAATTTGGCATCCTTTTTAACCAATACCGAGAAAGGCTGACACCTACCTCAGAGGTTAGAAATAAAGCATCTCAGATATGCCAACTTCCCCTGAAAGGAAAATAATTGTTTCAAAGTTTTAGGGGGAGGCATTTCTAAGATAGCTTTAATCTTTTCCGGGTCGAGCTCGAATTATTTCAAAGTTTTAGGGGGAGGCATTTCCAAGATAGCCTTAATCTTTTCCGGGTCGATTTCGATTTTGTTTCAAAGTTTTAGGGGGAGGCATTTCCAAGATAGCTTTAATCTTCTCCGGGTCAATCTCGATTCCCCGATGACGAACAAAAAATCCAAGAAACTTCCCAGAAGTGACAGTAAATGTACTCTTTAGGGGATTCATCTTGAGATTATATTTTTGTAATCGTTCAAAAACGATCGNCATCTTGAGATTATATTGTTGTAATCGTTCAAAAACGGTCCTCAAATCATACAAATGATCTATTTTTTGCTTACTTTTGATGACCAAATAATCTACGTAGCATTCTACTTGATTGTGAATAAGGTCATCAAAAATCATTGTCATTGCTCGTTGGTATGTCACATTCTAATTGATTGTGAATGAGGTCATAAAAAATCCTTATCATTGCTCGTTGGTATGTTGCTTGATTGTGAATGAGGTCATCAAAAATTCTTGTCATTGCTCGTTGGTATGTTGCTCCAGCGTTCTTGATGACCAAATCATCTACGTAGCATTAACTTGATTGTGAATGAGGTCATCAAAAATTCTCTTTGATGACTAAATCATCTACGTAGCATTCTACTTGATTGTGAATGAGGTCATCAAAAATCCTTTTCATTGCTCGTTGGTATGTTGCTCCGGTGTTCTTCAATCCAAACGGCATTACTGTATAGCTGCTGTATCTTCAGGGGCCATCTTTATTTGGTTGTATCCTGATGATCCGTCCATGAAAGAGACCTGTATCTTCAGGGGCCATCTTTATTTGGTTGTATCCTGATGATCCGTCCATGAAAGAGAAAATTTCATGTGTTGAAGCAATATCTACCATCATTTCTGGTATTGGTAGTGGAAACTCATCTTTCGGACATGCTTTATTTAAGTCTCTGAAATCGACACAGACTCGTATCTGTCCGTTTTTCTTTTTAACTGGCACAACATTAGCTATCCATGTGGGATATTGTTCTTCTCGTCNCGGTGTTCTGAAAGCTGTAAGTGCTGCATCTTCAGGAGCCATCTTTATTTGGTTATATCCTAATAATCTGTCATGAAGGAGAAGATTTCATGTGTTGAAGCAATATCCACCATCATTTCTGGTATTGGTAGTGGACTCATCTTTCAGACATGCTTTATTCAATTCTCTGAAGTCTACACAGACTTGTATCTGTCTGTTTTTCTTTTTAACTAGAATAATATTAGCTATCCATGCGGGATATTGTTCTTCTCGTATGATATTAGCATTTATCAATTTCTTTACTTCGGCGATGACTTGTTGTTTAATTTTGAGGTGCATTCTCCTTGGGGCTTGTNTGGTAGTGGAAACTCATCTTTCGGACATGCTTTATTCAAGTCTCTGAAGTCGACACAGACTCGTATCTGACCGTTTTTTTTTAACTGGAACAATATTAGCTATCCATGTGGGATATTGTTCTTCTCATATAAAATTAGCATCTATCAATTTCTTTACTTCGGCAATGACTTGCTGTTCAATTTCGAGGTGCATTTTCCTTGGGGCTTGTTTTATTGGGGTTATATCTTTGTTTACCCCGAGTTTATGAACTGCAACTTCCATTAATAATCCTAGCATTTCATCATAACTCCAGACGAAGCAATCTTTGAATTCTGTTAACAATTCGACCAACTCTGAAGATTCTTCATTATTGAGTAGAGAACTTATAAATGTTGGTCGGGGATGTTCTTCAGTCACGAGATTTACTTCTTTTAGTTCATCGATAGTTGATTTGATTTCTTCCTCAAATTCTGGAGGAGCATCTTCCACTAGTTGACCGGTAGAANACATGGAAACCCTACATAAACTCAGAAAAGAAGAAGACACAATAAATGTGATTGTAAATATCAACGAAGACTAACGGACGCAATTAATGGAATATTTGCATACTGGAAAGCTGTGAGAGGATATGTCCGTGGCAAACCAGATTACAAAGAGAGCTTTGTCATACGCTCTCATAAATGGTGTTTTCTATAGGAGATCGTTTTATCAAATGTGGCTACGGTGTTTGAGCAGAGCCGAGGCACAAGATATTGTCAAATAAATACATGCCGGATTGTGTGGTGCTCACTAGTCGGGACTAAAGATGAAAATGAAAATAAAAAAAATTGGATATTATTCGCCAACAATAATGTCTGATTGTATGGATAAAACCAAAAAATGTCACCAGTGCCAGATACATGGAGTGGTCTCTTACATCAANATTATTGTTGGCCAATAATATCCGAGTCTTTTGATTTTCATTTTCATCTTTGATCCTGACTGGTGAGCGTCACACAATTCGGCATGTATTTCTTTAATAATATGTTGTGCCTTAGCATGCTCAAACACCATAGCCACATTTGATTGAATGATCTCCTATAGAGAACACCATTTATGAGAGCGTATGATAAAGCTCTTTTTATAATCTGGTTTGCCTCGGTGTAGAGAACACCATTTATGAGAGCATATGACAAAGCTCTCTTTGTAATTTGGTTTGCCTCTATAGAGAGCACCATTTATGAGAGCATATGACAAAGCTCTTTTTATAATCTGGTTTGCCTTCGACTTATCCTCTGGCAGCTTTCCAGTATGCAAATATTCTATTAATGGCTTTCGCCAATCTTCATTGATATTTACAACCGCATTTATTGTGTCTTCTTTTTTCTCGAGCTTATGTAAAGTTTCTATATCGAATCTTGGATAGAACTTGTCTGCCTTGTACTGTGATTTCTATAGAATCCTCCGTAGGACATGCTAATTCTGGATAGAACTCATCTGCCTTGTACTGTGATTTCTATAGAATCCTCCGGAGGACATGCCAATTCTTTAGCAAGTTTGGCTAGAGCATCGCTATACGGTGATTTCTATGGAATCCTCCAGGGGACATGTCAATTCTTTAGCAAGTTTTGCTAGAGCATCGGCATGCGCATTATCTACCCGAGTAATCTGATAGAAAGTCACATTGGGAATCTGCTCCAACAGTTTCATCGTGTATTGGTAATATTTTAATAGAAAGTCACATTGGGAATTTGCTCCAACAGTTTCATCGTGTATTGGTAATATTCTGACTAGAAAATCACATTGGGAATCTGCTCCAGCAGTTTCATCGTGTACTGGTAGTATTCTGACAACCTGGGCTTCAAAATTTTGTATTGTTCCAGCAATCTGTTGAATGATGAGTTGGGATTCATTATATGGTAATATCTTTTATATCCATTAAAATTGCTAATTCTAATCCTGTAATCAAAGCTTCGTATTCTGCTTCATTATTGGTGCAGGGCTCTGTCAGGTGATACGAGAATCTTAGCATACCTTTATCTGGAGTGATGAAGATAAAA
>JXCR01146778.1:0-18461 GCA_002079205.1 Phalaenopsis hybrid cultivar | reverse complement strand
TTACATGTTTTTCAAGCTCAGTAGAGGTAGAAGCACGGTAAAATTTGATCGGCTTTGAACCAACACTACGGACTTCCTTGACTTCTAAACTCTTGACCTTTTGAGGGAGAATCAGAGTAAGGGTCATAGTATTCACATAATGGTTTATCCGATCATACATTGTTTCATATTCATTCTTTTATGTATCTTCTAAGGAAATCTCGTACTGAGGTTTCTTTCGTCTTGTCATCATTATCTCGACTTCAGAACTGTCTTCATCAGCAACATTGATGGTTGGCCTAGTCCGTTCAATGATTAAATTGATCCTTCTTTATCCATGTCCCCGGCCTCGACCTTGAGTGCGCGAACTAAAAGAACTTTCACCAACTTGTTGTAAGGGAGTGGTGGAAGATCGTTGAAGCGGAGTTGAATGGCCTCCTCTTTGTAATTCTTCTGAATCTTCATCTTTGTTTGTGATAACTTCACGAGAGAAGACAGTCTTCTTTGGAGGCACGTAGTAGGCAGCATCTTCATGGATACCAACTTCATGCACTGAAAATGGTTGTAGGTTTCCTTGATCAATTTTCTTGACCATCTTTGCGGTATTTGATGCACTGGTGTAGAGATGATGGAACCATATTGTGCTCATGAATCCATGGTCAACCTAGTAGAGCGTTAAAAGAGGTCTCGGCATCGATGATATGAAATTTAGTGGTTTTCACGAGTTCTCCAACTTTCATAAGTAATGTAATTGATCTGAGGGCTCTTTCTCCCTTTTGGTTGAATCCTCTTAACATCATTTTATCGGGTGTAAGCTCTTGAGCTCAATATACAAATAGGTCAATGTTCGTAGGCTCATCAAGTTAAGAGAGGCTCCAGGATCCACTAAAACTTTGGATAACACAAATCTGTCAATGTTGACAGAGATGTAGAGCAGACGATTCTGATCGGCGGTACCGAGCAGTAAGTCTTCATCTGTGAAGGTTACCCAGGTTGTTCTTTCAATGAACAAACTTCATCTGAGGATGTGCTGGCCAACTGAGCTAAGCAAATTTTTGGGTCAAGCAAAGTTATAATCAGATACTCTCTCATCTCCTTTGACAGGATCAGAGCGTCGTAGATGCTTAATCGGGCTGGTAACTTCCTAAGATGAGCTAGCACGCGTTGTAGTTTACCTTGTATGATTCTCTGATTTTGTCTTATCATGCATTTCTTCCACTAGTGGAGGTGGGGGTATCTCCTCTCGAGTCATTATCTGCTTTCCTTTATATGTTGGAGCTATTCTTGGTGGTAACACTTTTCTGCTCCTTAAGTTAACTTTTGTGATTTCTTCTTTTTGAGATATCATTGTTAAATCTTCCGGTGTCTCTTCCTCTTCGTCGGGAAGATCTAAGTTGATGGCAAGCAGTGTACCATGATGTTCGAGAATTGGCTCCTCGTTAACCGTGTTATCATAAGCGATGTCATTGATGTTTTCATTGGACTTGACAACGATTTCATCAGACTCAGGTACGATTTGAGGATCGTTTTGGGGATCGAGATCAAACTTACATCGAGCATGATCAGTTACGTTATCACTAGAAATAGTTAAAATATAGCCGAAATTACAATCATTATATTCATAAGACCCCGGAGGGACAAAAAGATAATCATACAAAGTCAGGGGTTCAAGGATTTTCTTCCCCGAATCCTAGACAACCAATCTAGTAGAAGCAGCCCCTATCCTACCCCCCGTGTTATCAATCTTTGTAGTGACACTTTTCTTCTTCTTCTTTGTCCTTGACGATGATGGATCTCCTGACAAAACCCTCATCTCGGGCTTGGTATGTTGCGGACTCTGAATGGAGGCTTGTTTTGATGCAGACTGGATCTTGTTCAGTATTTTCTTGGATGATCTGCTTCATACCTCATTCCATTCTTCTTTGAAGACTGGATCTTGTTCAGTATCTTCTTGGATGATCTGCTCCATACCTCATTCCATTCTTCTTTGGTATTTGTAGAAGCTTGTTCACGAGTCTTGTATTTGATTAAGGACCCTCTTGAGTTCATCCCAAGTTGTACTCCATCCATCTGTTCCAGTATACGGATCGATTGGGGAGATTGGCTTGGCTGAAATCATATTTATGGAACCTTTTTCAGGTTCTCTTAAATATTCTTTCGGGATTGTTATGTTCTCTTCTTTAAGGTGTCTCTCAAGCCAATCTTTAAAGACGAAGCATTTTTCTATAGTGTGCACGAGCAACCGGTGGTATGAGCAATAATTTGGTTCATTCTTCCTATCCACCTCTTAGGGCTTCTTTGGATCTGGTAGTTTGAATGCTGGCTTCTTCGTCAGGCTGTTGAATATTTTAGGTATAACTTCATCTTTAAAAGAATACACCGTCTTACGTCGCTCTGACAGGGACATTTTCTTATTCCCTGTTCAAGGTGATCCCTCTTGGGCAGTTGCTGGTTGGATTGACTATTTTGTTTATGAGAATATTGTGAAGAAGACTGGCGATGCTCTTCTGCATATATTTTTATCGGCTACTTTCCTTTGTCGACGGTTGCTACTACTCATGATTTATTTTCGAACACTTTGGTCACCTTAGCTTTTTCATGTGGCTCCATGTGCTTAATTTCCTCTTAAAGATTGTTGGCTTTACTGAGTAGCTTCTCGAAGGATTTAATGGTGAGTCTCATGAAAGCTACTGGCCCATGAATGCTCTTGAGTAGAATTTCAATCGCATGATGTTCTTGTAGTTGAGGCTCACATTTCATGCTAAGGTTTCTCCACCTCAAAATATAGTCTACCAAAGTTTCTCTAGGCTTTTGCTTTTGCATCATGAGCTCTCCAATAGACACATGGTGTTGTGCCCCGATTAATCTTTTCACAAATAGTTTTTCCAACTCGGAAAATGTTTAACTAACCTGTTGGGCAAGCCAGCATACAAATCAAAAGCAATTCCTGAAAAGTTGTTGACGAACTGCTGGAAGAGTAGAGCTTCACTATTTCTCGTGTTTCTACAGCTAGCTCGAAAATGTGCTATATGTTGTCTGGGATTTCCAGTCCCATCAAATATCTTGAAGTTTGGGGCCACAAAAACATTCGGGAAAGGCACGGCATCGAATTTCTCCGGGTAAGGTCTACCCTTTAGAACCAATGCACCACCCTTAGATTGGGTTAAAGAGTCACGCACTTGTTCAACCATTTGCTTGAATTTCTTTTCTGATATAGCACCTGATGGAGAATCCTTTCTATGTTGCTCATCTCTGTTTGCTGAAGCAACCTCTCTCCTTTCATCTGTGATGTGTATGATCTCCGATTGATTGATCTCTGGAGAATCCAATTGCGGCGCTTGTGATTGCCCATGAATAGTGGTCATAGTTGTCATGGCTGCGGTCATTTCTTTTATTCTTTTCTCCAGTAGACTAACTTGCTCATCCCTTAGGAGGATAGCCCTATGCAGTTCATCTACGGCGTTCTCTCCGGTGTGAGGTTGAGCCTCGCACGCAGATGTGGTGGCTCTTGTTTCGATCATGGACATCCATGAAATCTTCCTCCAAGTAATCATTGTAAATAAAATCTTCATCATTACTATCGATGAAAACTCCGTGCTCTCGTGCTAACTCAGAAACATCGATCCTGAGTTTCTCAACTTTCTCTTCAATTACTGATTCCATGGTCGCATTAAGATTTGGAGGACCCTGATGGACATCCTCTACTTATTCCTCCATCTCGCTGGCTATTGTTGCGACGATGTCAGATATTTGAGATCCCGGTTTCACTTCTTGTCCCACGACTCACTGCACTGTATCGGTGCAGCAACCTTGGGTACCCATACCTTTTTTTCTTTTTCGACAATGATGTCTCAGGACGGAGCGTCTTAGTAGAAACATCGGTATGTCGAGGGAAAGTATGCTCCCCATGGTGTAAACCGGCTACAGTGTCAGGTAATCGTCTTATCTTTGCCTTTGGGATTGTAGAAATATCTCCATAATGGATGACAGGTAAGATTTTTGGACCCAGACTTGACTAAACTGGTCGACGGCCTGTGGTCTTGATGGCAATATAATCAGTAGTAATCACTGCGGTATCAACTTTGTTCCCTAAACAGAACCAAACGAGGATGTGAGTAAGTGGCACTCCAGTTGTCTTGCGGGACTGTTTTGCGGAATTGACGCCCTTCGAAATTTCCTTCTTCATGCGAGGGGAAATTGCATCTCCCACTCGTTTAAGTAACTCGCCAACCAAACATCTTTCTTTGGTAGCAAGCCCTCTGAAAACTGCACTAACTCGAGTGATAGGAGTGAACTTCTTTCTCTCCTCACCGTGTCCATGAAGTGGTGGTAGTGCGGCAGTGATTCTTCGGATACTCTCGTATCCATCGGTATCTATCAGAGGATGAAATCTACTCTCTCGTAGGAGTGGATAAATTTCTGGTAACACTTCTTCATCTTGATGAGGCTCCTCGTCAACGGCTATCTCCTTGGGAGCTTGGACTTTAATGGCCCTCTGAACGTTTCTATTACGATTCCTCCTTTGAGTTTGGTTTAGCGGTACAGTCCTCAAACTTGATCTGATTTCAAACACAAGTGATGGGACAGTTAATCCCGCAGTTGGATCCTCAATAATCATTTCTTCTTTCCCCTTAGCATCAGCGGGGCTAGCAGGTTTGGCAGGTGCCGCGAAGGTAGTAGTTTTAGACTGCTTGCAGGTAGGGAAGTCTTGAAAGCAGTTCATATTGAATTCTGTAGACAGTTCTTGTATTTCTAGAGCGGCAATCTTCATCACTACAAATGGGGCTTTCTCGAGGATGACCTCGAGATCTTCAAATCTAGCTCCAAATTTGATGGTAGGAGCGAGGTTACGGGCTTCGTGACTCGTCGGCAGGTTGTAGGACATGGTCAGCGTTGGGTAGGCCATTACAACAGGCTTGAAAACAGAAAGTTTCGAGGTTAGTTATATGGCCCAAACCTCGTAATTTTTAGTGCAAGCACTGAAAGTAGAGGTTGATCTGTAGACTCGGCGGGTCTTAATTTATTGGTATTTTAAAATCTTATTTAAGAAAAAGTGTAAAATTTAATTAGAATAAGAAAATTTCAAAGTGCGCGCAGCACAACATGATTTGGTTTATTTTGTAAAATAGCAAATCAAATTAGAAGGGAGATGCGAAGTATTTTAGGACCCATTGCGGGACCTATTTAGTGAAAAACAATGTCCAGGTGGAACTAGTCCACCAACACACCTATTGGGGGTCCGACCCCACATGAAAATTTAAATAGTCCTTAATCGCCTTCTGAACCCCTCTGTTCAATGATGGTTGAACAGCTAGTCCTGAAGTACAAAGAGTTAACCGTACTTTCCTACAGAAATGGGTAAAGTATGCCAACAGAAGAAGGGTAATTTGGTCCAAGAGGGACATGGACATACTACTGATGGTGTGAAGATAATATTTCTTGATATGTATGGAGAGAAAAGCTTGTCCCCAGCGGAGTCGCCAGAAGCTGTCGGTGCTATCTTTGGTTAGAGTTGCCCATAATAAACTGTCGGTCACCGGAATCGAAATCCCTTCCCCCTCTTCGGAAGGTCGTTTAATTTACATATATATTAAGTTTTAGAAAAATATAAAATCAAACTGACCCCATATTTTTCATAGAATTTACATATATATTTAGTTTTAGAAAAATATGAAATCAAATTGACCCCATATTTTTTATAGTTTAAATGAAAGAGCGTTGTACCTCAAATCCTGTATCTATCCCAAAGGATAAACACAAGACTTGAGGATGAGGCTCGATAAAAATATTTAGTTTTAGAAAAATATAAAATCAAACTGACCCCATATTTTTTATAATTTAAATGAAATAGCATTGTACTAAGTATGAAATCAAACTGACCCCATATTTTTCATAGTTTAAAATGAAAGAGCACTGTACCTGGGTATGAAATGAAACTGACCCCATATTTTTCATAGTTTAAATGAAAGAGCACTATACCTCAAACTGTATCTATCCCGAAGGATAAACACAAGACTTGAGGATGAGGCTCGATCAAATAAACTAAGGGATATCCCGAAGGATAAACACAAGACTTGAGGATGAGGCTCGATCAAATAAACTAAGGAATACATGACATTCGTTTAGTCTGTGAAACCTTTATATTTGCAGGCAAGTTCTCCTATTTAATATAAAGACTTAAATAAGTTTTATATTAAGCTGGGTTCGGACATGCTTCTTATAAGGAAAACCCCCTATAGTTAATTACATCTTAAATTACCAAAGTCACCTAAGAAGACTCTCGATAAAAATCAGAAAATATTATCTTCAAGAAGTTTCAAATGGTAGGATTTTTCAATGAGATCGGACATAGAGGTGTGAAAGGGGATTAGTTCAAATTTGGAACATTTTGTTGCAGAGTCCAAATGAGGAAGAACTAGGAGATGTCATAGATCCAGAGGATAACCTCGGTAACTTCCCAAGCTATCCTAATGTTTGGCTTCAGTTTTGATCAGAACTGTTTAGATGTTTCATCTTGCCAATTTTATTAGTTAGGGCTTACATTCATATGAAATTATCACACAAATAGCCTGGAAGATGTGAGGATTTAGGTCATGACAAATGACAACCTTGAAATCCTAAGATGAGTTAGAGGTTATAAATAGCAGGGCTATGCAAAGGCCTAAAGATAAGGTGAGGATTTACGTTGCATAAGCAAGAAAAAAGGGCTATGCAAAGGCCTAAAGATAAGGTGAGGATTTACGTTGCATAAGAAAGCAACCTCGAGGTTAGGTCGTTACAAACGACAACCTCGGAATCCTAAGACGAGTTAGGGCTTATATTGTATAACACTAGGTCGTGACAAACGACAACTTCAGAATCCTAAGACGAGTTAGGGCTTATATTATATAGCAGGATACAAAGGCCTAAAGATAAGGTGAGGATTTACGTTGCATAAGCAAGCAACCTCAAAGTCCCAAATAGCCTGAAAGATGTGAGGATTTAGGTCGTGACAAATGATAACCTCGGAATCCTAAGATGAGTTAGGGCTTATATTGTATAGCAGGGCTACACAAAAGCCTAAAGATAAGGTGAGGATTTACGTTGCATAAGCAAGCAACCTCGAAGTCCTATGTATTTAGCCTAAAGATAAGGTGAGGATTTACGTTGCATAAGCAAGCAACCTCGAAGTCTTATGGCTTTATAAAGATAAGGTGAGGATTTACGTTGCATAAGCAAGCAACCTCGAAGTCCTATGACTTTGTTATTTAAGTCTAACGAAGGAAGATTGATTTAGCTGGGGAAGGCAGGTTTTGTTGTTGAAGATGGTTGTGCTGCCCACCATGCTAGCTCCAAGCTCCTCGTCACGACTAGTTTGAGTTTTCTAGTGTGTCAAGTTATAATGTCAAATCAGATGGCCTTATGGTTGAAGTTCTTTAAATTTTATGGACACATGTTAAAGTTGATTAGTCCCTCGTTCCGGCATCACTATTTTCTATTGGATTCACTTAGTCCAAATGAACTTATCAAACGCATCTTTAAATTTTATGAGGTCATATTAAAGTTGATTAGAGCGACACCAGTTAGGATCCTACGGCTCCCTCGTTCCGGTATCACTATTTTCTATTGGATTCACTTAGTCCAAATGAACTTACTAAACCCTCGTTCCGACACCCATTTTCTATCGATACTTAGTCCAAATGAACTTACTAAACTCAACTTAATGAGTTCCATAATTTCATTTAGATCGTAAGAAGCCTCAGCAACCGTAGGTTACCTCCTCCGAGGAATTCCCGATCATCCGATAGAGACATCTTAATTTAATTACAATTGTAGTTTTGTTTGATGTTTGTGATTAAAGTTTGAGTTATTTTATATTTTGAAGGTTGTGGCGGTGAATTTTATCTTGGTTGATTTTAGTTTTGGTTTTGGTTTCGTGACTATCCTGATAGTTTTAGTTTTCATGTAGAGTGACATCGTTGTTTAGCATGAAAGCACAGTATGAAAGTACAAGAAAGACAATGTTGAAAACCGTAAAAGCATACATGGTGACTCTTCTCGTTCCAACACCTAAAACTCAAAAGGCATGTTAAGGCAGTTTATATGGAACATGAAAGTAAAGTTTTGATGACCTATCTAACCCTAGGTCATATCTTGGTGGGTCCTTATGAGTTTAATTAAGGATGATGTTGTCAAGCAAAATATGTTAAGTTTAGTAGATCTCTGAGGTATCCAACAGATCTAGAGAAAGAAGCAGGTATCCTATTTTGGCATGGTTGTTACTAGTGAATCGAAAGAGGAGTGCCTCAATGTGGAGAATGACTCTACCGGTCAGCTGATAGAAGATGCCCCGCCAGAATTTGAGGAGGAAATTAAATCATCTGTTGATGAATTGAAAGAAATTAATTTAGGGATGGAAGAATAGCCCCGACCAACATTTATAAGTTCTCTACTAGGCGATAAAGAATCTGCAGAATTAATTAAGTCATTGTCAGCATTCAAATATTATTTTGCATGGAGTTAAGATGAAATGTCAAGACTATTAACAGAAGTCGCAGTTTATAAACTTGGGGTAGACAAAAATAAAACCCCAGTGAAACAAACTCCCAGAAGAATACGCCTCAAAATAGAGCAGCAAGTCATTGTTGAGGTGAAGAAGTTAATAGACGCTAAATTTGTAAGAGAAGACCAATACCCCCACATAGTTAGCCAACATTGTGCTAAGATGAAAAATGAACAGATTCATGTATGTGTCGACTTCAAGGATTTAAATAAAGTGTGTCCACAAGATGCATTTCCGTTGCCGATACCAAAAATGATGGTGGGCATCACTTTGACACATGAGATTTTTTTCTCTATGGATGGATCATCAAGATACAATCAAATCAAGATGGCTCCAGAAGATGCAGCACTTTCAGCATTCAGAACTCCGATTGGGATCTTTTTGCTACACAGTAATGTCGTTTGGATTAAAGAATGCTGGAGCAACATATTAATGAGTTATTACAAATATTTTTAATGACCTCATTCACAACCAAGTGGAAAGCTACGTGGATGATTTGTTCATCAAAATTAAACAGAAAATAGACCATTTGTATGATTTTAGGATCGTGTTCTAACAATTATGACAATGTAATCTTAAGATGAATCCCTTAAAGTGAGCCTTTGGCATCACCTCTGGGAATTTTTTAGGATTTGTTGTTCATCATCAGGGAATCGAGATAGACCCGGATAAGATTAAAGCTAACTTAGAAATGCCTCTTCCCAAAATCTTGAAACGACTACATTCCATTCAAGGAAATTTGGCACATCTGAGACGCTTTATTTATAATCTCTCAAGTAGGTGTCAACCCTTCTCGACATTAATTAAAGGGAACGCCAAATTCATTTGGGAAGAGAAATGTTAGTGGGCCTTTGAGAAAGTTAAACAATATTTAATGACACCTCCTATTTTGACAGCCCCTATCTTATGAAAACCATTGATACTTTTATACTGCGGCTTTAGACGACTCTCTTGGAGTCCTGTTAGCTCAGGTCAATGATGAGGGTAAGGAAAATGTGCTTTATTACTTTAGTTGACGTCTAATACCGATGGAGGTAAAGTATCTGCCCATTGAGAAACATTGTCTAGCTTTAATATTCACCGCTCAAAAGCTTAGACCCCCTACGCGCTCGTGGACGAGTCCAAGGTCGTACTACCATTAGAAGTCCAGACACTGTCTCTCAGAGTCGTCGCTGCCAATCAGCTTACAACAGAAGAAAGTGCAAGCTCAGACTTGAAGAATTGAAAAATCTCGAGGCCTCATCACGCTATATGAGGCGGCATCATAGATTTTAACCTGGACTATGAGGGTCCCCTGATGGACATAGTTAGTTGACAAGAGAAGGAAGGGTTATTGTTGCTTTTGAGAATTGGTGCAAAAGAAGACTCCTCTTCAAAGAGGAAAAAAATAGTAACACAACTGAATCCGATGAAGGGAACTAGTTGTTTACCATCCATGATAACCTCACCAACCGAAAACTTAAACAGCATTGACGAAGGAAGACTGTCAGATCCACCTTTAAGAAGAGCTCAATGTCGAAATGCCAATCATCGCAGACACCGAGCTTTTCTACTCGAAGAATGAAAACGCCTAGAAAAGGCGAAAAATTTACTTGCTCTGATTCCTGAGGGGAAAATCTACGGCACTTTCTTCTGTAGGCCTCTTCACGCTCTATTATCATTCTTACATTTGGGATAGGCCTCATCACGCTCTATTACCATCTTTGCATTCAGAGTAGGCCTCTTCAAGTCGTATTCCCATGTCTGCATTTGGGGTAGGCCTCTTCACGCCCTATTCCCATCTTTGCATTCAGGATAGGCCTCTTTATGCCCTATTCCCATCTTTGCATTCGGATGCCCAATTCTCATCTTTACATTGGGATAGGCCTCTTCACGCCCTATTCTCACCTTTACATTAGGGATAGGCCTCTTAATGCCCTATTCCCATCTTTACATTTTGGAATAGGCCTCCTCACGCCCAATTCCCATCCTTACATTCGAGGTAGGCCTCTTCAAGCCCTATTCCCATCTCTATACTTGTGTCTCCTCTTAAGTCGAATGTGAGTCCTTAAACTTTCCACTCAATCTGGCTTCCTCGTGCATGATTCTATCTCCTTGAGATTCTTAAATGGAAATCAAAATTCGAAGTGAATTTTGAAATATTCAACTCAAATCAACGCTTTACTGTGATTGTCGGTTTGCCCGACGCTTGTCCCTGTAATATCCTTTCTTTTCCCCAGCGAGAGTATCAATCACTCCCTAGTGGAAAGGAACTGGCACTCAATTCTACACTTCGTTCTAGGTCTATTGACTTAGAAGTTTGTGTTGGTTTTGTTGATCTCATTGGTCAACGCCAATATGTGTGGTGTGCTTGCTATGCACACCCCACCTATTGGGGGACCATTTGTTGACCTCACTTTTGGTTTAGGTTTATTTTTTCCTCTTTAGTAGCCTAGGGTCTAGCGCCATAGGATTTTCCTGTTGACTATTCCTAAAATACTGGAAAAAGAACCCTCACCATTAGAAACTCTAAATCATTATTTTCTTAACTTGAGTCCACATATTGGTCCTAACCTCTGGCACTTAGTAGGTGGGGTCAATATGGGAGAACTCAAGGTGAGTCCCCATAGGACTGCTTGGCCTTAGAGCTGACCCTGGGTGTTGGTCTTGAGTTGGTTTATTCACTTGCACTCTCTTTCACTCATAACCTCAAACCCAAACTTTGTTGACTTTGAACCATTGATCCTTCGGGAGACTCATGTAGATGGTCCCCTAAAGATGGGGTTTAGCTAGAACAAGCACATAGAGGACCCAAATGGGGATTCTATTGTTTCATGGCTCACATAGAGTGCTTGGCACCCCAATTTTACCAAAATATCCAACTTGGCATTTTCTCCCCCAAATCTACCCAAATTACATAAACACCCCCAAACCCTAAATTTGGCCAAAAATCCCAATTTCACCCAAATTGCCCAAATTTGTTCAAAAATCATTTCAAACCATTTCAAAATACTCAAATTGCCCAAAACTACTCTAAACTACCAAAATTATCAAAATACTCCCAAAATTTGCCAAAATTACAAAAATGTCGTTGATACCCCAAACTTTCCCAAAACCTCTAAAATCATCTCAAATGTCCCAAAAACCAATTTGGACCCTCCCATTGAGCCAAATTTGACCAATTTAACTTATTTTGACCAAAAGAACCAAATTTGCCTTTTAAAGGCCCAATTTTCCCAAATTCACCCCAAATGTCCATCAATTTAACCCCAATCTACCCCAATTTCAATTCTAAACTCAAATTCATCATAAAAAAACTCAATTCAAACCCAATCCAAGTTCAATTGACCCACATTTGAGTCCAATTTCAACCCAAATCAAAAAGGCCAAATTTGGCCGAAAATCAAAATCTCATTCAATTGCAGCCCCAAATCTTTCCAATTGCCCCATTTGTAGATCATAAATTCTTTGAAATATTCCCACACATCAAAGTGAACCCTCAATTGGCCTTGATCAAGCTTCAATTATACTCAATTTCAACCCAAAACTAAAATCCCCAAATTTGCCCCAATTTAGTCTTGTGCCCAAATTCCACCTAATTGAATGCTCTAACCCAAAAATTGGCACCCAATCAATGTTGAGAATTCTTCATGAGATTCCCCTAGACCATTTTGAGTCATCAATTTGGACCTAGCCCAACCCTAGCCCAAGCTAAGCCCAAGTCTAACCCAACATACCCAAATTCATCAAATGTCCAAATTCCTTCAAATTGAGCCTCCAAATCTTTTTCAAACTCTTCATGACAATCATCTACACCAATTTAATCAATCAATTGGGCTCAATATTATGGCTAGCATAACCCAAACTCAACTTCTAGCCATTTTGACACAAATTGAACATGCACCAAAATTGACTTAGCCATGCCAAAGTCACCAAATTAATGTCACCACAGCCACAATTTGGACTCTAGTAACCAGCCTAAACCCACCTAAACCACCTAGGTGAGCAATGTACCAATATTCCCTTGATTTAAGGGATTTGAATCGAATTTGGGACTTATTTGAAAATACTTTGCCATCATCACTTGCCATTGGGAGTAAATCATAATTAACTCTCCCCTGACCTCCCTGAGCCAAGAAGTAACTAAACCCTAGCCAGCCACCCCCTCAGTCGCTGGAAACAGCCACCCGAAGGAGCCCCCATTGGCCAAACCTCAAAATTAAACTTACCTGAGCTGGCCAAGTTTGATTGGTCACAAGAGCTCTCCATCCCTCCACCTAAGCATCAATTTGCACCCACCAATTGATCCTAATGGCCAGCACAAGCCTTTCTATTTAATCAGCCCCTCCATGGCCAAAGAAGAGTTAACCTAAACCCTAGGAGAAACTCTGTCAAAATCTCACCAGAGACTCTTAAGCATTCCTAAGCTCAACCCAACCACCTTGTTTCTAGTTTGAGTTTTGTTTATTGTGTGAACTTGAATTTTAATATAAATCATTTTTTCTTATGTTATCCCAATGAGATATGAGTAGTTTTATTATATTTCTTCTTGCTTTAAGCGTTAATCAAATGTATGATTAGAATTGTTTAAGATTTCTCTTATTCCATACTTGTAATGATTCATTACTTCGTATTTAATTTATATATTCAATCTGACCAATTGATATGTTAAAGTTTGTTCTGAAGCCATAATGACCTGAAAGGGATATGTATTCTTCAACTAGTAAGAATCACACTAATCTCATGGGTGATAAGGTAGTCAATTTGTTAGTGCAAATAGATAGAGAGATGAGATTTGATTGGTGTAAATTAAAGTTTCTTGGGTAACATGCTAAATTCTTACCAATTTGATTGAGTTTGGAACCTAATGACCAGTTAGTCCTAAAGAGATGGCACAGTGGGAATCTACAAGTGAGAGGCTATAACTTACCGAACATAACCTTAGAATTACAAACTTAACTCTAGGTTAGCCAATGTTTTTCAAAAGAGAATAAATAATAGTATTACTCCTATTTATGACAAAACTACATCTAAACCTTTAAACATCTGATTCCTATACTGATTATGATCTCATTGGAAGGGGAAAAATATTTACATAATTTGAACTCTTCTTCGTTTAACTAGTTTAGAAATACTTAGTATTTTCTTTAAGCTTTAAAATAGGATTTGAATGAATTAGTTGCTTCTCTTTACACATAAACCTGCGACCTTATTTTCTAGATAATCATCTAAAGTTTAAGTAAAGTTTTACAAAGTTCATAAAAGAGTTTCAACCTTCCAGCGGGAGTGATACTTGGGGCTTAAAAAGGAAGTCCTATATTACTTAAAATGAAATGTGTGCTTGCATAGTATCCCTAATATGTAAAATTAAATTGTGGAAAGAAAACGATAATTATTTGATATATAATGTTAAATTAATATTTAAAACATTGCACTACTGTTGCTGCATCAAGTTATTAGTGCCATCTTTTGAGACTTTAAATTGGAATATTTACACACAAAGAATGAACTTTTTGTGTCGTCGGATCACCCTGTTTGATGATCCATATAAAAATGCTACAATCTGATCACCTCCAAAATTGCTATAAAGGCGAAGGTACAAAAAGACTAGGGGGATTTGCATACATACCACCAAATCCCTATGTGCTTACATTTTTAACTCCTAAAACTGTACTTCTTTGGAGTTTATGCCATACCAACCTTTCATTTCATAAAAGAATGAAAGAAAAAAAAAAAAAAAAGAAACCAGCATTTTAGCATTTAAAGAGTGAAACATACCTTCTCATGCATGTGTAAGACTACACGTATGTAAGAAAAATGAAAGTCTAAGTGTGAACGTGCATAAATACATAATACTTGAGTGGAATGTATGCAAATTTTTCTTCTGCAAAATGAGGTGTTATATATGTAAATATATAAGCATGGATGGTATGTATGCAAATCTACATGACGATTATGTAGAAGTTTCAGATTCTGAAGATATAAGTGTTCTGACCTTTCAGATTTCATACATAAAAACAAACAAAAGTTCCAGTTTTTTTTCAAGAATTTCATATTTTATACAAGAAGCTCACAAAAGTTTCATATTCTGGGCACAGGAATATATGAAGAAAAGCTGAATTACATCATCATACTTTCGTAACTGTACTTTCCAACGAGCATTATAGATTCAATCCTCGGATCTCAAACTTACAAAGACATGAAGCATGAACGATAAGCATTCACATTCATATATCAAACAATTCTTCTGTAACTAAATATACAAAATTTTAACTTCGATTTATACGTGCATGTTAACTTCCTCGTTTCCTCTTAAAAAAAAAAATCTTATGCTGAATTTGTAAATATGTATAAGATTAGGTATTATGTATGCAAACCTTCCCAATTTATAGGCTATATAGACAAATATTCAGTAGTGAGCATTCCTAATTCTAGTTTAAGTGATTCATAGTATATATGTAGGGATAAACAGAAATGAATCAGCCACTATAAAGGACCCAAGTCGCGCATTTCATGTAGCCAAAGGACCTATTTCCACAACCCAAATGGATAACATTTAAACCAGCCCATTTCAAAGAACTCGATCCATATATTTCAGGTGACCAACAATCACTTTCAGTAGGTTATAGAGAAAACACTTGGATCAGCCTACTAAAAAGCACCCAATCCTGATATTTCAGGCTTAAAAAAAAAGCCAATTTCAACGGGTTAAAGAGATAACACTTAAATCAGCCTACTAAAAAGCACCTAATCCACATATTTCAGGTAACGAAAAGCCAATTTCAATAGGATAAAGAGATAACACTTAAATCAGCCCACTAAAAAGCACCCAATCCGCATATCGGGTAATAAGAAGCCAATTTTAGCAGACTACAAAGATCCCAGATATCATGCAACAAGAATCAATTTCAGGCAAGCTATAGAAATCCCAAACATTGTATAGCATGAAACGGGAAAACCGAATAAGCAAGCTAGTAAAACTTCCACAAATGTACAGCTTGCAACAAAAATCCCAATTCAACAAGCAATAAAACTCACAAACAATGGATAGGATGCAACAGGAGAAATCCTTTATGTTTACATATCTCACTCCAAAACTTCATCTTTTGAATATAAGTTGTTTTAACTATGCATGAAAACGTGTATTTCACTTTTTAAAAGTTGAAATAAAGATTTTTTCTAACGTGACAGGAAAGGTGTGGTTGGTACAACCGTAAAAAGTAAAGTTTTAGGTGTAAGATAGGTAAATGCATAGGAATTGGATCAGACCTCTTCACAATAGATGAAAAGAAATAGATAGTATGACTCTCAATTAGAATGTCTTACTAACATAAAAATAATTTTTAAGGAAAAACCACTCACCTTTAAAGCAAATTATGATTTAATCAATTAGATAAGAGTAAGGAAATCCTTAACAAAATAAGCACAATGGGGTAATAAACTCTGAAAAATTGTACGAGAGAATTACTGTCCATAATCATATCCAAATTTTGGTTATAGGAAAATAAGGTGCTTTTAGGCATGGATGCAAAGAAAGCACTTATAGGTACACATGATATCATATGTGTGAACACATAAGAATTGTTAGCCTACATCCAGATTTCTCCAAAAAACAAAGCTAGCAAGCTTCAAAATTCCATAAAAAAAATATATAGAAATGATTTCAGATCTCTCTTTTTTTCTTTTTGAGAGTGTTCGAGCTTTATTTTTTTTCCAAGAAATAATCAACTTCGACGTTCATGATCAACTGAATAGTAACTTTCATATCTTCATAAACAAAAGCCTTACTTTTCACATTTTCACCAATGGCCTAATACAAGTTTTTTTCCCTTAGATTTTCATGATACAAAACCATAAAATATTTCAGATTTCCACAAAACAAGATTATCGAGAACTTCAACATGCCCTTACATTCCTACCAACCAATTTTTTCTATTTTTTTACACATTTAACACCCAAATTTCACGTTTATAACATTCAAATCTTCATGACATACCAAAAGGAACACCAATATAGGCTTTCATGCAAAGGTAAAGTGTACATACATAAAGCGATTAAAGCTCAGAGTGTTAGATATGTAAATAGTCAAGCAACAGAGTAGTATGTATATAAATTTCTCAAGTAAAAGAAAGCATGAAAAGCTTCGATAATAGGCTAGCCCTTCAGATATAAAGCAATATCATTTCAGAGTAATAATGTTTCGACTGTTATGCATGTAATTCCCCTTAGAAAGGTGCAAAACGGAAAGGGGTGGGGATCAAGGGATGAGATTTCAAATCCGGGGGTGCAATAAACCAAAAGCCATACACTTCTCAAATCCCATCTTCATCTTTTAAATAACTTCTTTTGAATAGAAGAAAATTCTCATGTAAACAAGAGTGTATGATAGTTTTAAGTGCTCATTATGTAAAATAAAAATAAGAATAATAAAAAAAACTGAATGGTATGTATGTAAGAGCCCCATATTTGCCCCTTAAAATCAACTCATGCATATAGATGATGGAGGCTCTATGGGCCCTCAACCTTCAAAATCCAAATCCAACATGAAATTTAATTGGTAAAGAAAAGAAACCCAAGCTTCAAATCAGAGAGACTTTAAAAGCAAAACGGAGGCAGAGACAAAAGGAGGGAAGCAAACCACATAGAACTCAAATTAAAGTGATGTATTAGAGAATAAGAAAATTTAACAATATAAAACAAGGAATAAAAACTAGAGCTTAACTCGAGCCCTTTCAAGAGCAAGCATGCCATTTTTTATCATAAACCAGCATTTTTTAGGAATCAGCAATCCCATCAAAGTAAAATAAGACAACTAGAGCTTAATTCAATCCTCCCAAATCAATAAGCATTCCACTTTCTTCTGCACAAATAGCATTTTTTAGAATCGGGAATTCATCACAGTAAAATAAGCAAGCACAACTAAGGCTTAATTTCATCACATTTTCTTCTGCACAACCAGCATTCTTCATATGAAAATCAATGAACTCAAAGTAAAATAACACTAGAACATTAGGAAATGGAAGAGGAGAAAGGAGAGGGATTACCCTACTCAAGATTTTGCTCCTTATGTTTGATTAATCCTGCCAAGGAGAAGAAGAAGTTGAACCCAAAGCTTACTGGGGAATGAATGAAGAGGCATCATACAGTTTTTTTAAAGAAGAAGGAAGATGGGATTTTAGCCGAGCAAGGGCATCAGGCAGAGAATCATGGGGAGCCGAAGACACGGGGAACGAGGTGGCTTAGCCAACCAAATGTTTTGGGGAGACAAGTTCACAGGGTTAATACTTACCAAAGTAAGAACTAAAGGACCACAGAGGACGACTGTACCGAGAGATGGAGCAGGCGCAAGCTTCGGGAAAAAGGGTTTCGGGTAGAGAGTGTGGTGTCGAGCGAAGAGTAAGAGGTCAAAAAAGGAGAAGGCATGGGTAAAGTAATGCCATGAGCGGGCATGGTTTTGGGCCTTTTTCAAATTAAAAATCTCCCCCTTTCTTAGTTATGTGCATTAATAATCATGCAATTTGATTGCGCACAAAATATGGCAAAACAGGTGTCTTTCCTAGGTAAATTTGATGCTCTAGACGCTTTCGTGCCGTCCATTTTGTCTTTCGTGGTAGTTCTAGACAAGTTCGTTGATGATTGAATCGATTAAGTTCGATTCACACACAACATAATGAATGAAAATCGTCGATCCAATTTGGGACGTCCGGTAAACAAAGCTCGACAACTAAGGTCTAGCAAAACACTCTCGGCAATGAGTTGCTCAACCAGTGCCAAAGTGTCTCAAATTTGTACTACAAGGGCCTTCATTTTGTTTTAAGATTTTCTTGATATTGGTTGGAGAATTACATGTGAACTATGGCATTTGCATGTGCTGTGTAAATTGTGCATGATGTATGTGTTGTATAGGGCTGTCAATTTGGCTCGTTGTTCGTGAACAGCTCGTGTTCGGCTCGTTAAGCAG
>JXCR01146777.1:40031-60180 GCA_002079205.1 Phalaenopsis hybrid cultivar | reverse complement strand
AAAAAATACCTCACGATAATTTTTGCAATACTAGTCACAAAGAAATAATTAACCTTGTTATAAAACAGAATAAGCAACAGCTACAAGAGCAGAAAATCAATTCATAAATTCCTCTAAAGGTTCTACCAAATAAACTCATTTATTATTTACATCAGCGTATAAACCTTCAAAGCCTTGACTGTCTCTGCAAAGTGACCACTTCCACCATCAGATAAGTCATCTCGATCAACACTTGTCAATACAACATAGTCCACGCTGCCAAAAATATAGAACAATAGAGCAAAATATCCATTACAACTAGTTAAAAATTTTAAATATTAGAGAGTATATTGTCTTACATTTAAATCACAATTACTAGATGATGTGTAGCAAAAAATGTTAAATTATCTTTATGTTTTGCATATGTTTATGGATGTAATTGCACTTTAAAGAAAGATATTTTATGTTTTTCATGGAGGGTATTAGGAGTGAAGCAAAGTGGGAAAGAAATGGAGCAAAATGAAGATGACTTGGAGCTATGGAGGACACAGGAGACCAGCGCCTTGACGTCAGGATTTTTGGGCGCCTAGGCGCCAGTCCCATGCTAGGAACCCGAGAGGCTAGTGCTTGTGGGCACCAAGGCGCCACTACCCTCAGCACCTTGGCAACAGTATTTTTGGCGCCTATGCGCCCATATGAAAAACCGTAGACATAGAGCCTGGCTTCTAGGCACCAGCAACTGCCTGGACATTTTTCAACAGTTGTTCCACACGATGTTGGGGGTTATTCACCCCGATAAAAGAGTCTTTGGTGAAGGAGAAAGAGTCTTCTTCTCAGTCTTTGGTCAGTCTTTTGCTGTAGAAANAACTGCCTGGACATTTTTCAACAGTTGTTCCACACGATGTTGGGGGTTATTCACCCCGATAAAAGAGTCTTTAGTGAAGGAGCAAGAGTCATCTTCTCAGTCTTTGGTCAGTCTTTTGCTGTAGAAGAATATAGGGTAGAATTACTTGAGTGATTGGCGAGGAATTTGAGTTGAATTGTAAGAAGAGTTCAGATTAGCGGCAAGGGAGCAGGAAATCCTTGGAGGAGCATTATCAAAGAATTGTAAGGAGTGGAAAAGCTAAGTATTGTGCACTCATGTATTTGTATTTTATGTAAATAGAATTTTACAGTGGATTTACTTGTTTTCAAAAATATTTTGTCGTGTTTTTTCAATGCTTTCTGAGTAAACTTTTTACCTTTCCCTTGTGGCGATTAAGTAGGTAGTGTAGGGTTGAAGGAATGCTTTTAAAATTGTTTTTAAATCTTTAATGTGATGAGTAACCTTCAAATCTTCATTTACTTTTCATTTTGGCCAAATGATTAGTTAAAATGTGTTTTGACCCATAATGACTCGATAGAGCTATGGAAGAACAACTGGATTAGTCATGTTGAACTATAGGGTGCAAAGTACACTATAGGGATATGCAGATGTTAAGGATATAATCTTTGATGGGTTCAAATTGGGGTTTAAGGAATTAAAACAAGTTTAAACAAACNTGAGTTGAATTGTAAGAAGAGTTCAGATTAGCGGCAAGGGAGCAGGAAATCCTTGGAGGAGCATTATCAAAGCATTGTAAGGAGTGGAAAAGCTAAGTATTGTGCACTCATGTATTTGTATTTTCTGTAAACAGAATTTTACAGTGGATTTACTTGTTTTCAAAAATGTTTTGTCGTGTTTTCTCAATGCTTTCTGAGTAAACTTTTTACCTTTCCCTTGTGACGATTAAGTAGGTAGTTTAGGGTTGAAGGAATGCTTTTAAAATTGTTTTTAAATCTTTAATGTGATGAGTAACCTTCAAATCTTCATTTACTTTTCATTTTGGCCAAATGATTAGTTAAAATGTGTTTTGACCCATAATGACTCGATAGAGCTATGGAAGAACAACTGGATTAGTCATGTTGAACTATAGGGTGCAAAGTACACTATAGGGATATGCAAATGTTAAGGATATAATCTTTGATGGGTTCAAATTGGGGTTCAAGGAATTAAAACAAGTTTAAACAAAANAACAACAACAGAGCAAACACCCATATATATTCAGACAACCACGCACAGTTGAAGGTATTAGCAAGAGCACACCCGAGGAAGTTATGAAAACTATCTAGAAAGATAAGAGCTTATCAAAGTGAGAAAAGCCCGGGAGGAGCAGTATACAAAGTACAGTGCCTGCAATGAAGTGTTTCAAATGTCGTGGGTCATGGGTTTGGGCAAATCGCTTCCGACCGTCGTACTGCTCGAGTTATTTTTTTTCACTGAGCATGAAGTAATTGAAGAAGTGGATAGTGGTACAAAAGACAGGATATAATGAGGATGTGTCGAAGTACCAACTTCTAACTGATAAGAGCGAAATGCTTGTGGTTTGATGTGCCCCTCAGACTGAGGCTACGAGAGAGCAGAAGTGGCTTCGCCACATCTTTTATGCCCGTTGTACTGTGAAGGAAAATGTGTGTGGCCTTATCATTGATAGAGGTGTAATAAGAATGCGACGAGTACACAGATGGTAGATACGTTGAGTCTTACTACTCAGAGACATTTCTAGCCATATTCTCTGACTTGGTTGAAGAAGGAGAACATGGTTAGCATTGACAGGAGCTGCCTCGTGGAGTTTTCTATTAAAGACTAGCAATAGAATCAGGTGCAATGTGATGTTGTGCCGCAGATATTTTCCACATTCGATTAGGAAAACTGTGGCATTTTGATCGCATAACTAAATATGATAAGTTCAATAACACCGACTCATTCATAATGGATGAAAGATGCATAGTTCTCTGACACTCCACAGAGTCTGAGGATATAGGTGTTCTTTCCATCAGAGAAGAGATAAAAAAGCAGGTATCATACACCAAATAGCCACTACAAAGATAGTTTCAGGATATCCTGATCGGCAACTTACCGACATAGCCGCCACCATTAGAGGAGAGTTCACTTTGTCTTCACTTCAGATAGAGCTGAGGAACATTGCGCCAAAAGGAGTTTGCATAGTACACTTGGAACGGAGTTACAATTCGGTTTAACAAGGTACCCTCAGATGGTTAGACAAGCAGAGATGGTTACTTGTAATTTGAGAACCCTCCTCAAGTGTTTTGGGGGGAAAATGCATCTGATAGTGGGATTTGAGTACTACTAGAAGCACAATCAAAGAGCCTCCAACTCCGAGAGATTACAGCATTTTTACTACCTTCAAAGGGTCTGACCTAATTCTGTACTATGAGGAATCAGAAGCTTCGACATATGGGGTTCAAACACTCTCAATCTCAGGTGACTAATGTAGGAAGTTAATTGTGCGCCCCAAAGCTAGATCAAATCGATTTGTCTTGGAATATATATATATATATATATATATTTGTTTCTATTATTTTAGGGTTTAATTTTTTGTGTTTTTGTTTCAAGTCAGTCGTCGGCGTCTCTTTTTTCCTTCGAGGGTTTTATCCAAGGGTTTCAAATGGTGCTCCGGATGTATTTCATTCTCGATGTGGTTCACCACTATCAATTAGTAATAGATAGTACAAAGAAGGTGAATACCTCTATGTCAATCGTGTGATTCTACTAGACATTCTAACTTTTGTAACAGGTGTGAGGAACTTCATATGCTTCATCAGATTGAAAACATCTCATTTTTTTATCTTCCTTGTCATCATTATCTTCTATCACAACATATTTAGAAGGCTCCTCCCAAGTAACTAATGGACAATCATGAGTTTATTTTTGTCATTATATATCTTCATTTCATTGAAAATGATATCCCTGCTCCTAATAAATTTATGATTATTATAGACCAATAAAAGTAATATTGATAAATTTTGAATCAAAATTACTTCTAAATCCTGCATTAACATGAACATATGATGAACTAACAAATACTTGTAGGTGACCACCTTGTCGCTCCATGCTTCTTTAGGTAAGCATTCATTCAAAAGCACTGACGGATTACGATCTATCAAATAAACCTCATTGTTCATTGTTTCTGCCAGCAACTGTTTTAGCAAGTATGCATACTTCTAGCACTCTCTGTGATGCTTCTATTCATACGCTGAGCAACACCATTTTATTGTAGTGTCCTTAAAGCAGTGAACTCATGCCTAATTTCTCTTGAAGCATAATAACTCATGAAACTCTAATCATAATACTTATTGTCATTATCTGATCTGAGACAGACACTTCAACTCAAGCTTCTCATTCTCAATCATGATTTTTCACATTCTTAAACACTCAAATACATCAAATTTATGTTTCAAGCAGTACGCCGATACATTTTTTGTGCGATCATCAATAAAAGTGACAAATATTGAAAACCTCCAATAGACTGAACTGAAATAGAACCGCGATCAGAATGCACTAACTCCAACTTCTTGGGCTTCAACTTTGACCCACGTTTAGAAAAAGTAACATTCCTTTGGTTATCATAAACACGATCTTCACAAAAATACAGATTTATAGATTTTAAACCAGAAATTTATTTTTAGAAAGTATGGACTTCATACATTTCTCCCATATGGTCAAGCATAAGGTGTCATAGACCTGCATCACCTTTTATTCCAACAAATCATTGATCAAATAAAGGATGCCTTCAATATTGCCCCAAGCCATCACTATTGCTTCTTTGGTCACCTTTCATGAATCGCCTATAAAAGTAGTCATATATCTTCACCTTACAAACTGATTTACAGAAATCAAATTTATCTTCAAACTTAGAATCTAAATAACTTCATTGAGCTTCCAGATTGGTTCATTTGACACCCTGATATCAACATCACCATTTCCAACAATATTATAGGCCTTGTTGTCTTTCAAATACACTTTTTGTAAATCATATTGAATGTAATTTTTAAACATGTCTTCGTTGGGTCAAACATGAAAAGAAGCACCTGAATCCACTATCCATGACTCAGTACCATCTAAGAACAAAATACAGGAGTCCCCTTGGATTTCATCTATGAAGACATATTGGCAGAGAGCTTTCTATCTGAACCTCCACTAAAGCATCTTAGAAGCTTTGTAGTACTTCTTAAAGTGACATTTCTTCCCACATATCTAGCATTCATATTTGTTTTCTCTCTGACCTGAACTTTCCTCTACTAGACTTGAATCTTTCTATGTCTATGTTTCTATCCAGATTTATTCCTTTGTTTTTAACCTTCAAAGCAGAATTTGAAATTTCACCACTTGCCTTCTTGTGAAATTCATTCAGCACTAACCATACAATGTCATCAAAGTGTAACTTCATATTACTTGAAGAATTACTCACCACAGAGATTAGTTCATACCAGTTGTCTGGCAATGAAGATAAAAGTAATAGTGCTCTGACCTCATCATCAAATTGATGCCAACAGAGTTAAAATGATTAGTCACACTGCTAAAGTTATTGAAGTGCTAAGCCACTGAACTACCATCCATCGTCTTCAAATTGAATAATTTTTTCAACAGAAAAACTTTATTTTAAAACGAAGGTTTCTCATACATTCTTGTTAGTGCAATCATGAGATCAATTATGGTTTTTGCATTCACAATGTTGAAAGTAACAAATGAGAAAAGTAAAAGATGGATCAAATCTAGTGTTGTTCGATCAAAAACTTCTTATTATTCTAGAGTTGTCAATTCCGACTTATTGGTGATTCCTTCGAATGGCAAATACAATTTATTTTAATAAAAAAAATCTTTAATTTGTATTTTCCAGGAAGAAAATTTCAAACTGTTGAATTTCTTCATCTTGTACCACGCTTTGTCGGCTATTGTTCATACTCAAACCAAATATCTTCAAAAAGTTCCATTGGATACTACTTGTTAAGAAACTTATGAGGAAATGAGAAACATTGATTTGAAAGATCCGAAGCAAAACTTAGAACATAAGCGCGCAAAGTGAGAAATCACAAAAAAATACAAGAACATTAAGATTTAACGTGGTAAAACTCAAAAGCGAGAAAAAAATCACGGAGCCACACCATAACAAGAAATCCACTCTGAAAAATAACGATGATAGTATAAATTACACCACACTTAAGTCTCTCTACACTTTTGAAGCTCAAGGGAAATCCTTGCTCTCATTTGCACAAGAGAAATCTTGAAATCCAACTGTACATTCTAGCAGTGAAATCAAAATTTAAACCTAAACGGCTCAAAAAAATGGTTACTAGTGCCTGGCGCACCCCCGAGAATTGGTTTGTCAAGCGCTCGGATTCCAAACATGTGTCGAGCAGGGTTGCGCCCTCCTAGGAGCTAGATTGTCGGTGGCTTGGTTTCTGAAGCTGAAAATGAGTTTGAATGGAAAAGGGGGTGCCACTCTGACACAGGGACACCCAGTAGGAGCATTAGAGCATCCATATTGGACTGTTTGTGAGCCCCATTGCAGTGCCTAGGTGTTGCATCCAAGCACAAGGGCGCCCAGAAAAGGAGATTCTTGCTTGAATAAACAGCTGATCACCTGCAATTAAGCTCCACATATAGCACAAGTGTCTCCATTTGAAGGTCTACATGCACTAGTAGAGACTACATAACCTACAAAATGCCCATGCTACAATACCTCCATAAAAAATAAAAAATAAAAGTTTTTTCTAATGAGGAGTTTTATGTTGTGCATCATAAGCATATCATAAGGTTCATAGAAAAGAATTAATGGTTAAGGTTAAAAACATTATGTGAGCTATCTTGTTTTTTAAGTTTAATGTGTTGTTTATGAAGACAAGTTATGCTAAGTGTCATGTGCCATTTTATAATTTCCTTTGGCTATAGTTAATATTATAAATCATGTAGGAGTCTTCAAAGAATTTGACACCTTCAAATGCACATAAGTTTAGCATCATATCATATTATTCAAAAAGAAGATGTTAAGAGATTTCATATAAGGTCGAGAGAGAATGAGCAAATCAAGCTTCATATTTTGACACTAAATTATCTGAGAAGTCAAAGGAAAGCTTGTAATTATTATTTCCAATAGAATGATGGCCAAGGAAAGTACAAAGCCAGCAAAATTAATACATCAGCCCACAATTCAAAAGAAAAAGCAAGCCTTTGCACCAGCAAGTAACCACCAAATCACCTTCTAAGTTTAAATAAGCACTACAATTCNAAGTCAAAGGAAAGCTTGTAATTATTATTTCCAATAGAATGATGGCCAAGGAAAGTACAAAGCCAGCAAAATCAATACATCAGCCCACAATTCAAAAGAAAAAGCAAGCCTTTGCACCAGCAAGTAACAACCAAATCACCTTCTAAGTTTAAATAAGCACTAAAATTCATAGGAATTTTTAAGTGAAAAATGATGTGGATGGTAAAGATTGATTTTTTTTTTGGCTATAAGAAATTGTTAGTGTGATTTTAAATGAAATTTAAGTGTTTGACTTCGCCTTCTTCCTCTTAGGCTTGGCGGCCAAGAGCATTGTTATTTGGTGAGAACATTTTTTACTAGTTGACTTTTAATTTTTATGTGAATTTCTATTCTCTCCCTCCCTAGTTCATCCTCTATCAATCTTAAAAACTCATTCCAGCTCCTCTCCAATAAAAAAATAAAAGATTGTCAAGCATACCCCCAACCGAACAAAGTAGCTCAGATCAAGTTTTGATTTGGCCCAAANTTTAGAATTGCACGGACAAGACTCAAAGCTAGGGCCTCTGTCTGGAAACAAAGAAGCATACCCGCTGAGCAAAAGGTCTTTGATAACCAATACTTTAATCTTCCCTAACTAGTTTACAAAGGTTAACAAAAGGTTGAAGAGCATACCCCCAGCTCGCAATTGCCTTGGCGGTATTCTGAGGTTCCATGGGATCTGGAGGAGCAGGATTTCTGCTTGTTTTTACAGCACAAAATCTACAGCCACGAGTACAAGTATCCCCTAGAAGCATGATGGTTGCAGTTGCAATACCATCTCCTTCTCCTCCTGCCCCTCCCCCGCCATTCCAGCACTGAAGAAGATAAATAAAATAAAAATGTGTTTATTTATGAGTTTAAAAGGCCTAAAAGCATGGAAAAAATATACATTACATATATACTGCAGTTTTAACTATAAACTTTGAGAAAGCAGATGCAAATATATAGCAAGATAACCAAATTAAAAGGATCACCACAAGTATAAACCCCATGAAATGACTCCACGAAGTTAACCTACAACTTTCATACCAACAGCCAACTAAACATCTGAGAACCCACAACCTGGTCCATAGAATAACATTCAAAAGAAACAAAGTTTAACAAACAGCAAAATTGCTAGCTTTCTTGCATGCATCATAGAAGCAGCCAAACCTTCTTGCCAACCATCCCATTTTCTTCCAAACTAAGACAATTAAGACATTTTAGATGCAGTATCTCGCATACAGCAACAAAAACCACAAGCCTTTATTCCACTAAGTGGGGTCGGCTACATGAATACATCTTCTCCATTGTGTCCTACTGGTAAATGCAGTATCTCGCATATCAATGAAAATTTAACAGAACAGAAAATTTATTCATCAAATTGNATTTCATTTTGATATGAAAACTGATAATAACTAACGCAGTAGTAGTGTTGTCTTGATCGCACATTATCAACCTTTTCTCGATACTATTTGTTAGGAATAGGATAGAAAATAATGGGATATTTTATCTCTTAGTGGCTACCAAAATAGGACATTAGAGCTTACTCGTGGTATATTTTTTCGTATATTTTTTCCTTTCCAATGCATTTATGGATAAAACACCATCATCATCATTAACAACAATAACAACAACATCAACATCACCATTGTTTTCTAAACCAACTGGAATCATCTCCACTCATTCCAGTCATCCTTAATGAATCTTTCCATGAACATAATTTACTAAAATGAAAAATTATCTAAAAAAGATATTTTAAAATATACATCAATCAAGTAAGAGAAGTGAAATACTTACTAATTTTCAAATGTATTTCGAGAACTAAGGTTTAAGTGATGTGTTTGTCTTATAATTTCAAAACGCACAAAACAGAAACTCAACATATGATAATTTTTAGGTTACAGTAGGCTTGAATGGATGTTAGGAATTAAATTAGTTAAAAAGGATTACATACCAAAATTGTATGTTGGAACTTATAGCATATTAGAAAAAAATTCACATATGTAACGAAAATAAATTTATCAAAAATATTTGATTAATTGAAAATAGACACAAGGCTGGTTGTATGCAAGTAGGCATGAGGCCAATTATAAAGAATAAATGCACAGGGAATCCTATCGATTGATTCCACACATGAAACTAGTAAATATTTAGTTATTTAGAATTGCACGGACAAGACTCAAAGCTAGGGCCTCTGTCTGGAAACAAAGAAGCATACCCGCTGAGCAAGAGGTCTTTGATAACCGGTACTTTAATCTTCCCTAACTAGTTTACAAAGGTCNTAGTAGGCTAGAACTTTTCATAAAACTTAAACACCTCGTTCCCTGTGGGTTTGATAACCTAGACTCAAAAGTTTCATATTACAAAAACAATACATACACTTGCGTAAGGCTCCAGAGTGCAAGTGGACTTGGACTTAAGTTAAGGCTGCATCAATAGACTAATATTCTATTTCATTTTGATATGAAAACTGATAATAACTAACGCAGTAGTAGTGTTGTCTTGATCGCACATTATCAACCTTTTCTCGATACTATTTGTTAGGAATAGGATAGAAAATAATGGGATATTTTATCTCTTAGTGGCTACCAAAATAGGACATTAGAGCTTACTCGTGGTATATTTTTTCGTATATTTTTTCCTTTCCAATGCATTTATGGATAAAACACCATCATCATCATTAACAACAATAACAACAACATCAACATCACCATTGTTTTCTAAACCAACTGGAATCATCTCCACTCATTCCAGTCATCCTTAATGAATCTTTCCATGAACATAATTTACTAAAATGAAAAATTATCTAAAAAAGATATTTTAAAATATACATCAATCAAGTAAGAGAAGTGAAATACTTACTAATTTTCAAATGTATTTCGAGAACTAAGGTTTAAGTGATGTGTTTGTCTTATAATTTCAAAACGCACAAAACAGAAACTCAACATATGATAATTTTTAGGTTACAGTAGGCTTCAATGGATGTTAGGAATTAAATTAGTTAAAAAGGATTACATACCAAAATTGTATGTTGGAACTTATAGCATATTAGAAAAAAATTCACATATGTAACGAAAATAAATTTATCAAAAATATTTGATTAATTGAAAATAGACACAAGGCTGGTTGTATGCAAGTAGGCATGAGGCCAATTATAAAGAATAAATGCACAGGGAATCCTATCGATTGATTCCACACATGAAACTAGTAAATATTTAGTTATTTAGAATTGCACGGACAAGACTCAAAGCTAGGGCCTCTGTCTGGAAACAAAGAAGCATACCCGCTGAGCAAAAGGTCTTTGATAACCAATACTTTAATCTTCCCTAACTAGTTTACAAAGGTTAACAAAAGGTTGAAGAGCATACCCCCAGCTCGCAATTGCCTTGGCGGTATTCTGAGGTTCCATGGGATCTGGAGGAGCAGGATTTCTGCTTGTTTTTACAGCACAAAATCTACAGCCACGAGTACAAGTATCCCCTAGAAGCATGATGGTTGCAGTTGCAATACCATCTCCTTCTCCTCCTGCCCCTCCCCCGCCATTCCAGCACTGAAGAAGATAAATAAAATAAAAATGTGTTTATTTATGAGTTTAAAAGGCCTAAAAGCATGGAAAAAATATACATTACATATATACTGCAGTTTTAACTATAAACTTTGAGAAAGCAGATGCAAATATATAGCAAGATAACCAAATTAAAAGGATCACCACAAGTATAAACCCCATGAAATGACTCCACAAAGTTAACCTACAACTTTCATACCAACAGCCAACTAAACATCTGAGAACCCAGAACCTGGTCCATAGAATAACATTCAAAAGAAACAAAGTTTAACAAACAGCAAAATTGCTAGCTTTCTTGCATGCATCATAGAAGCAGCCAAACCTTCTTGCCAACCATCCCATTTTCTTCCAAACCAAGACAATTAAGACATTTTAAATGCAGTATCTCGCATACAGCAACAAAAACCACAAGCCTTTATTCCACTAAGTGGGATCGGCTACATGAATACATCTTCTCCATTGTGTCCTACTGGTAAATGCAGTATCTCGCATATCAATGAAAATTTAACAGAAAAGAAAATTTATTCATTAAATTAAAATTGAAAGGCTAGAAGCTAAGAGAAAGAAATGAGAGAAAACACATCCAACAGTGAAACTAAGAGGAACAAGGAGCTAGATACATGAAAAAAAGAAAAAAACTTGAGAGAGAGGGAGAATGGATACATAACACCTTCCTTTACTATGACTGCCCCGACATTACGAAGCCATAATCCCCCAACATGAACACGTCATTTTTTCATACCGCAATTTTGTATGTCAATTACGCATCAAAACAGCCGTTTTTGATATAAGCTAAACATCACCATCATTCAATGCTTACCTCCCCAATATTAGGGCATTGAGCCTCCACGCACACTGTATTTAGCTTTAACTCAGAAAGCGACTCCTGCAACTTGGAAAACTTCTCCCCCTGTGGCGCCCTCTGACGGAGCCATCCCGGCTTCTTCACACTTAGATCTCTCCCAGTATGCACCCCCATCCCTCCCGGATACATCGAGGCCTTACCCGATGAAACAGCGGCGGAATCGAAAAGCGTGGAAGGCGGCATGCTGGAGCTCGTTTCCACCGTCTCTGAGGTATCAACGGAATGCGATAGAACTACCAGCGACCGATTAGAGAAGCTTGCGCTTCTGGGTTTGGAAGAGAAGACAGGAATCGGCGAGATGAAAGGATTGGCAAGTGATTTCTGAAACATTCTTGATCCTGTAAAGTGGGATTGTTCAAGAGCCTTTGATGCAGGTTGATGAATCCGAAAAACCAAAGCCCTGAATCTCGCAGGTCAGAATAAGGTTTGGAAGAGATGTAATATACCTCACGCTGATCACTGTTGGGATGATCACCTGATAAGAGAGGAAAACGGAGAATTGGAAGAGGAAATGATGAAATTTTGCTCAGCCTTGCAAGAAGCGCCGAGAAATGTTTCAATGGAAGCAAATTTGTAAGCAAGAAGGCGACTTTATCGAAGTTTTGGGCATAAACACCTCCAAATTAGTACGTATTTACATTTTACTTAAATCTTTGATATCATGCCAATATTTGCATACATAAGATGCGTACATACGTCAGGGTTTATTCAGGGGTATAAGGGATTATATCCGGGTTATACCCTGTAACCTCCGTGTAACTCTTTTGTAACCTCCGTGTAACTTATTTGTACCTATGAAATTACAGAAGCGCAGACTCATTTGTAAGTTACAGGTAGTTTACAAACAGGTTACAGGGGGTTACAGAGAGGTATAACCCCGATATAACCCTCATGTACCACCTAAATAACCTCTGGAGGTACGCAGCGCTGCGTACGTCTTATGTACGCAAATATTTTCCGAGAATATCACTATTTTGCTTTTTAAAAATGGACATACATCTTTCTATGCCTTGATTAAAAGAAATGGTCGGAGGCTATTAGACTAGCCCCCGGTCACCCCTAATGTATCTAAACACTCGAGTACCACCCTCCATAGAGTCATCATAGCAAGTGAGAGATTCGAACCCCAACCAAAGGATACTTACAACTGACTAGCATAAGCCAACCAACAGGTCTGAGCACGTGGACTGTTGGTTTTAATCTCTCTCAGTATATTCTGTGTGTTTGTCTGTTTATCTGTCTGTCTGCGTGTACCTCCAGCCGTGGACTGTTGGTAAGCAGTCTCTTTGAATGTCGTAAGTCCTCTCAGTTCACGAGTTTGAATCCCCATCTAACCACTTTGTTGGTAGTGAGGATGATCCTCGAATAATTTGAAGTTTGAATATTAGATATATAAATATATAAGAATTAGGTGATATATAGGCAAATCTTTATTTTTTTTATTTATTTTTGGGAACTTGTTAGGAAATCATGGTAGGTTCCCATGTATTTTGCATATTTAATATATAAATTTTATTTTTTATATTTATACCACAACAAACTTCTATATCACGTCAAAATATCACTATGTTAACTTTCAGAAATTGAGGTACAATTTTTAATACACAAGATGACTGCAAATAAAAAGTAACATTTTTGTATTGGTCATGTAAATACATAAGAATTAGTTGATGTGTATGTAAATTTTTTTTTATTAATTTTTAATCTCAATTTCTAAAAATAATTGAATTTTTAAATTTTTTTTGTCATTTACATACATAATACTTAAATTTTATATAGTTATATATTTAATATCTAAATTTTCAATACATGCATAACATTCAAACCTTTAATATTATATAAAAAATATTAATATTGTTAACTTTTAAAGGTATAATACACCCTTTCATGCTGAGATTTATGTCAGCAAGGTGTTATAAAGACCAATAATAAATTTTAAGTGTTAAACATGTTAATACATAGGAATTGTGTGCCATGTAGATAATACACCCTTTCGTGTGAATCAAACGTTTAGTCGACATTTTGAAAACGCTGCCGCATTTATAAGCAGCCCCAAACGGGCTCTTAATCTAACCGGTAGCGAGAACAAGTCCCTCCACCTAAGTAGCCCAAACAGTGGGCGAATAATCGTCATTTTTTTTACTTTTAATTAGATTTTCTTAACTTTAATAGAAAATATGAAAGTATTAGAAGTTATTTAAAAAAGTTAAAAAAACTTTCAAATTTTTAATTAGAACGAACTCATATTAATTTTATTTAGAAGCTTTATTGAGATATTGGTTTTAAAATAATTTATAAATTTTCTTAGAATTTTTTTCTTATTTTATAATTTTAGCATTTAATCTTTAATTTAGGATGAGTGGCTTGAAAACTTGGAAACAAAATGTGAAATGAATAAATCCGTGGTAGGTTTTGTGCCTCCAGTGGCAGATAAGATTAGAAAGAGTCATATTTGATGGTTTGTTCGCATTAAACATCGACCATCTGATGATTTGATTATGAGAGTCAATTTTTTAGCGAATTATGTTAAAAAAGTTAGAGGCCGACCTAAAAATGACATAATCTATAAGATTTAAATGAAAATATGAAACTCGCAATGCAGAAAAAAGATTTATGTAACCGACCCCAGTTAGTGAGATAAAGTCTGGTTATTGTTATTGTTGTTTTGTTGTAATCTTTAATTTGGAACATTATAAAATATTTATAAAATTTTAAATTATTTTTTAAATATTTTAATTTATATATTTTTATATAAAATTTATTTATGTAATAAAATTTTAAATTCTCTAAAAATATTTTAAAATTTTTAAATGAAATTTAATTTAATAGTATTTTTTTAATATTTATACATTTCATTTCTATAAAAAAAATAAATATTTTGACATCACAATTTTTTTAAAATTGATAGACCCCATCTAAGATTGAATGATTAGGACTAATTATTGAATTGGCTAGAAAAGACTTAGAGCACATATTGATTGTTCTCCATCCCTGATATCATAGATTTTTGAATTTATTGGGCTTCTATGCTAAATTCATTAACAACAAACATCATTCCTAAATGGCTAGCATAGATTCTTCATTTGATTAATTATCTTAATATTATGGTTATCTCATTAATTAGTTACAAAAATGAAATATTAAAGAAAGTTAAATTTGAAATATACTTGCATAAAGTTATTCTTTAGGCACCATGTGATTGCAAGTTATTAAAGGTTGTAGGTCAGGTTAAGTAGGTACATTGACACTTGAGGTTTGTAGCAATGTAAGTAATAAGGTATTACATAATCATCATTATTATGAGCAATGTTGTCATTAATTTTTTATGTCACATGCTTTGGATGTCATTTTAGAATGACATGGCAACTCGAACAATCCATAAAAGAACTTTGCATGTGAATCTGACTCATATTAGCTTAATTGTTGATGAATTTGTCCAGCCGACCTCAGATCACATGATAGATTGTGCGAACGCAATCTAAACGTTGATTTTACAAAAAAGAACACCTATATTGTTATACTTCCGTGTACGAGTGAACGACATGTGGATCGAGGCATTTAAACAATAAAAAATAAAATTAATATGTAAAAAAGGGGCTTTAAAACCTTTCCTCACCTCACGGCACAGTAGAGGCTCACGATGCTTGGCCTCTAACTCATGAAACAATACTCCATCCGGACACAGCACGTCCGGACGCCCAACCACCGAAGGCCACGTTGCCATACACGTCAGCGGCGGGAGATGCAGCCGCCGATGGTTGGTCGTCCAAACATGCATACGAAATAAAATTTTTTTTTTCTAACTCATGCATGTGACTCCTCTCTGACAGCTCTCCCTCGAGCGTCTCTACTCCTGCCTCCTTGCCGTCGGCGATGCCTCACCAGCCTTCTATCCCTCGCCGACGAGAATCCCACTTGCCAAAAACCCTCATACCAGCCTCTCCTTCATTCACCTTTGCCCGAAAACGCTCGATCGCTCCCTTTCTCACGTGAACACCCTCTTTTCCTGCTCATGTTGCCTCCCTCACCTTGTTGTCAATACCCTGCCACCAACAAAGCCGCCCTTAAGTTGGCCTCCTCACCTCACTCCCAAAACTGCCAACCTCCTCTCATGGTCGAATGCCCTAACTCTGCCTCGCTTAAGTGAATTCCCTCCTACACTACCGGCAACCCCGTCGGATCATAGTCCCACTGGCAACATCTTGCCACCACATTCTCCCTCTCATGTGCTAGGACTGACACTTCTCTCCTGCACCCGACTACCTCGCCACTTTTTTCAACTGACTCACCCTTTCATGGGATTGTGCACCTCCCTCTCATGTGCTAGGCTTGACCGCCTCCATCCCTTACAGTCGGCGACCCAAGCCAGCGGCAATCTAGTTGGCTTCCATCTCTTTTTGGTCGAAAGCCTCGTCGGAGCTTCAACCACTAAATGGGCAGCGACCGCGTTTCGGCGTATAAAGCCCCAAACAAACCTTCTCATAATAGTAAGTTTTGGTCATATTCTTGCATTCTATAATCATTTATCGAAAATACATGCATACCTTCTGCTTTCACCCTCTTTCTTCGTATGCTAGGAGAGATATGTAGACATGTGGCCTTCCTAGCCGGCAAAGAGAACACAACCTTATACATCACGAAGGTGAAATCCTCCAAACCCTTGTATTTTTTTTTCTAGCAAGCCTCTGGAATCTGTGTTATAGTTATAGGACCTAAGCTGTTGTTAGAGGACACCCTATAGGTTAGGAATTTTTTTTTTAGATCCCCCTACGATCCACGAGCTTTCCTCCTTAGCCCTAGCCCTAGACCTATACGGTCGGGATAACGATAGGTGATTGTTTGGCGGCTTCACTTTTGATGAATGGGTTGAAGCCCTTGGATCCTCGTTCCCTATATCGTGAAGGCTATGTCTATAGTGGAAACCTTCATTCTTGTGAATGTTTTTCTAGTGGAAAAAGTCCTTCACATCTTTCCAAACAATTAGAGGATGGGGCTTCGCTATATTGTGTAATAAATGGTAGCTATGACTTCATCCCAACCCTAGAATCTATGTGAGGTCGTTAGGAATGGTGGATTCGTCCCCAAACGCGGTTGAGCTCATTTTTCTACATGTTTGCATCCGGTTCATTTGTCTGTGTTATCATGTGTGTGAAAATATTTTTGGCTTGATGCCAATGTGATTAATCTCATTACATGTGAAAATTATATTTTTGACCTAATTATGCTTTTTAGCATTTGACGTGTATGCAACATCTCTTTGAGCACTTGCATTTGCAATTTTGGAGTCACCCTTGGGCATATGTCTCTATATGCGTGGGGTTTGATACTTGCACTTTCATAAGCAGATGATCAACATATATGACCTATCTGCGGTGTAACTCTCCTTAACGAGAATTACGCACTCCTTAAGACATCACATATGAATGTCATAGGCATTCCACGTTGTGTCATTAGGCACGAGTTATGCTATTTAGCCTCTAAACCCATCTATTGCAAAATGTGTGTGTGTTTACCTAGCATTTTTGATATTTTTTTGAGCATATTGTCTTTGCATTGCTTGTGTATGCCATTTTGAATGAGTATATTTGATTGTCTACCGAGCAAGGTTTACTCTCCCCTAATGGTGTCCTATACCTGGTGCAACCTAATCTTCATTGCATGTTGAATCATCTGCTTCTGTGCGCATCATTTGATTGTTGCATCACATATGAATTTTAATTGCAGTCTAGTATGCCACAAATGTTCGTTCACATTTAATTCGAGCGACCGTGACAATGTTAAGCCATCTTTGGTGTTTAAAAAATTTTATGAGATTCATATCAAACTAAATTGATTCTAATTTGTTAGAAAATGAACCTTAGTTTATCCTTAACATAAGATTTCAATTTCATGAAATTTTGAATTCATTTAGATAAGAAGTTATCAAACACTGAATCTTGGGCTAGCAAAGATAATTTGATTAGAAATTAAAATTAAATTTGATAAATATGATAAAATTTGTAGAAAATTCAAAATTAATTCTAAACCTACTCAATTTCTTCTTGGTGATTTCTTTAATCACTCGTGACATCAAAAATTTGTTCCGAAAATTTTAAAATAAAACTGCGTATTTATATATCTAACACAAACTTTATTTTTTTATATTTATACCACACAAATATTTCATGTCACACCAAAAATACCACCATTTTTACTATTTATGAAATAAAATACACCATTTCATGCATGCAACTTGCCATGCATGTAAAAAATGAAGTTTAGGTGTAGGCATGTAAATATGTAGGAATTGAATGGTATGTATGCAAGTCTTCCTAAAATTTAATGATCTCGGTTGTTCATATTTCAAGCTCAAAAAGTGTGTTCGTGTTCGACTCGTTTGCTTAGCGAGCCGAACACGAGCCATTCACGAACAAAGTGTCATTTTGACAACCCCAATCACGTAGCCATCAGATGTTAAAACATCATTTGAGTCTAGTTTAATATTTTTTATTATATTTTTTTTATTAATACTTTTGATTGATTATAAATCTTTGTAGTCTTGCAGTCAACAAAATTTTTAAAAAAGACTACTCATCAAATATATATATATATATATAATTGATTAGTAGTATTTTGAGCCAAAACGAGCCGAACAAGAACGAACAACTATTTGTTCGTGTTGTTCTTGTTCGGCTCATTACTTAGCGAACGAGCCGAACACGAGCTACTTAACGAGTCGAACACGAGCTGTTCACGAGCAACAAGCCATTTTGACAGCCCTAGTTTAATTTTCATTATTAAATAATTAAAACTAATATAAAATCTAGAATAATTCTAAATATTCTCATTTTCAAGAATTAATTTTGTAAAATTTGAAAGATGTTTGGATATTAAAATTAATTAATCTAAATATTATATAAAGTCTTAAACAACTATAATCTAAGTTTTACTTGCTATTCAAGACATTGTGAACTATCATTTCACCTCCTAGTGAAAGGTACATTTACAATGTCTGGGATGTTATAAGTGGTAAGGTCCTCCTTGGAATGAATATTTGCTATTCAATACATTAATAACTTAAAGTTGCCCTTGGATTGAATTAGGCGCGAACAGCTCGTATTCAGCTTGTTAAATCACATGTGTTTGGTTCATTCGTTCATTAAGCGAGTTGAACATTGATAATTTGTTTGAGCTCGATCAATAAACGAGCTGAACACCAACAAAAATTTGTTTGTTTGTACTTGTCTCATATTGACTCAAAATATTTAAATAATTAACTAATAGTATTTATTTTAATTGAAAAAAACATTAAATTATATTATTTTTTAAATTTTTTCTGGTGATATAACAATAAAAAAAAATAATTTTAGATGTTATATATGTAAATACATAGGATTTTGCTGGTAAATACATGGGATTTTGCTTCCCCCATTGCCTGGGTAGTCCCATATCATGAGTTTGAATGTTATCCTCCATGTTCTAATGTACAAAAGCAAATGAGAAGTGTACAAATAATATTCACACTATTGTATATAGCGCACATGACATGATAAAACATTAAATGATAAATTGAGCTACATCGTTAAAAAATTAAACCAATTTGTTATTCGAGTTATTTTGAACACATGCTTGATGAACACGAATAAGTGTTGGGGCTCACTCAAGCTCAGCTGGTTTACACGATTTGTTTAAATTGAACTCTCTTTAACACATATTAGATATTGGATGAGACCCAAACTTTGAAGATAAAGCTTGAAGACCAACAAGGCTAAACAAATACTTGTTCATCCTTTGTAATGGTGTATTGTGGAGCCCATCTATGCCTCCTCTCCTTTATGCTTACCACACTTAATTTTTTTAGATTTTCTCCTATTATTTTATATGGAGTGATAATTTTCTATGATGCTTTGCTTTTTAACTCTAAATTTTCAACACAAAAAAAATAAATAAAATAAATAAAAAATAATGATAAGGTTATTAAAAAATAAATTGGAAGATTTTTGTGTATAGTTATTTATGATCAATATTTAATTCATTAATTTGCTAATAAAGATAAGTTTATATAAGAAAATAAATATTTAAGCCTTGTTATAGCCAAAATATAATGTACATGGCCTTTGGGAGGTAATGTTAGAAATGATTGCATGTTAAATAAAAACTAATTAGTAAAAAAATTATATTAGTTAAAAATATTAAATATCATTCATAGATAGGCAGCTTAGCTTCAGTGGCTCTTACTGCATAAATAAACAAATAAATAGTTATAGCCCTTTGTGCATTGCATATTCAATCATAAGACAACATTTATATATTCAATCATAAAAATAAATGTTAAATCTCAGAATAATGTGGTGGAATACACACCTTTTCATTGATATGAATGAGGTTATAAATAACCCTTACAATAATCTTGTAATAGGAAAAATAATAAAAGGTAAATGATATGAAAGGAAGGGTATAACACTTAGTATCTCCAATAATTAATTCACATTAATTATTAGGAGATATAGGAAATAACGTAAAATAGGAAAATAAATATCACATTAATTCTAAGGAAATAATTTATTTACAAGAATAAATTATTTCCTAACATAACTCGAATTCTAAGGAAATAATTTATTTATAAGAATAAATTATTTCCTATCATAACTC
>JXCR01146777.1:5685-18460 GCA_002079205.1 Phalaenopsis hybrid cultivar | reverse complement strand
ACAAATGCTAGACTGAACCGGTTCGAGCGGCAAACGAGTAGTGGAAGCAAGTTCCCACATCAATTGCTTGTTCACACGTCTGTCTCCCGCTCCCTTGTCATCTCCACTCCCACATTATAGACTATTATGTAAAGTTGGCTTAACATCGATTCCATTATAGTTTAAAGTAATTTCCAATTTAATTTTAAATTTTTAATCAATTAAACCAACCAACCTATGGATAGCTTAACATCGATTCCATTATAGTTTAAAGTAATTTCAAATTTAATTTTAAATTTTTAATCAATTAAACCAACCAACCTATGGATAGCTTTTTAACAGATGCTGACTCAATCTCCAACAAATAACAACACACATCAACCTCACACTAAACAAGAAAGTTTTATGAGTAAAGCCTTTGAAAAGGAAGGCACAAACAAACAAAACCCACAAGAACCAAATGTCCCTCGGGAATTGCAAAAATTTAAAAATCAAACTCCTCAAATAACTCCAAACCTCCACCAACCAGGACAACATTGCCCTGATCAAAGCCCCAACAACAACCAATTATGTCAAATCTCAAAGATAACTCCAAACAACAAACAATTCGACAAGCTTACTTCAAACAACAACAAAATATACCACCAATGTAATAAATGAAGATGAAATGAAATTAATATAGGGCNGTAAAGCCTTTGAAAAGGAGAAGGCACAAACAAACAAAACCCACAAGAACCAAATGTCCCTCAGGAATTGCACAAATTTAAAAATCAAACTCCTCAAATAACTCCAAACCTCCACCAACCAGGACAACATTGCCCTGATCAAAGCCCCAACAACAACCAATTATGTCAAATCTCAAAGATAACTCCAAACAACAAACAATTCGACAAGCTTATTTCAAACAACAACAAAATATACCACCACTGTAATAAATGAAGATGAAATGAAATTAATATAGGGTACCCAATCCCTGTCAAAATATACCTACTTTGAATTGAGACTGAAATTATGAAAAGTATCTGAACTAACCTAAAGCCAGGAATTACCTTTCCTAGCCATCACGGCCCATTTCATCATCATCAATGGCCTACCCTCAAAATAAAAATAACAAAAAAATGAGCTAATTAATGAAAAGGAACAACTAATGAAAATTAAATAAATGAACATTAATGCTTTATGTGATATAAATAAATGCAAGGATTTCCATCAATATTATANATGAAAAGGAACAACTAATGAAAATTAAATAAATGAACATTAATGCTTTATGTGATATAAATAAATGCAAGGATTTCCATCAATATTATAAAAAAAAAGTATTAATTAAAAACATGAAATTTGAACTAATTAATTTTTCGTTATATATCTCCTGGATGTACATACAAAAATGACTTCAATGTTTTTGAGTTTATTCATGACAGCACAAGTCGTCTAATATAATTTAGATGGACTGTCACTTAAAATTCTCTTGCTTATCTTGTTTATGAAGACCTGGTGGATCTAGATCAACTGCTTGATCATGTTTTCTATCTCAAGAATTTCTTCCATTTAAATGTGAGAGGATTAAGAAATAAAGATTTTGAGAGGAAATGGAAGAGAAGCCTAGACAAAGAGAGGGAATCGAGAGTGAAGGGTTCCAGGTATCTTGGATCTCATGCCAATAGAGCTCAGAATGAGATATTCTTAGAGGAAATACAGAGAGAGATTCAGAATCTTAGTTTCCCATGAAAAAAAAAAAGGAATCAGAATTAAGGAGAGAAGAAAAGGAAGAGAGACTCTAAGAACAATTTGTAACTTTAGTGCATGATGAAAAAATATCATATCCTATTTATCGCGCTAAGGTCTAGAATTCAACATGTAATGCCTCAATAATGCGAGGGAACTGAGAGGGAAAGGTGCCCGGTGCCTTGGACCTCATGCATATGGATATCAAAATGAGAGATTCTTAGCGGAGATGGAGAGGAAAATTGAGAATCTTAATTTCCCACTACAAAAAGGAATCAGTGTTAGAGAGAGAGAAAAAAAAGAGAATCTAAGAATAATTTGTAACTTCATAACGAAAGCAATAACATACCCTATTTATAGAAATAGGGTTTATAATTCAACGCCAAAAAAAATTATCTTCTATTATAAACTGAAATCTAATCTTATGAACTAAAATTATTCAACGTGATACTCATAATAATTATAATTTGAAGTCTTGAACCAATATAGTTCAATCTAAACTTCTATTTAGCCATGAATATTTATTTAGGTGCTGCATCATATGATTAATTTCGTTTCTTTTTCCAAGTAAACAAAATCACTAGCAGTTAACCGACATTTTACAAGTCAGTACATGTCATTAAGGTTGGGAAACTGAAAAGAAGATAGAAAAAGCTACCAAGGATGTCATAAATATCAGGATAGCAGTTAATGGAGAACAAAGCAAAAAACCATACCTCGCTGTCCTCTTATTTACAATGGTGGTTGAAGGTTTCTTTCGAGCGCATAAGTCAGCAGGAAAAGCTCTGGAAGTTATTGGCATACCTTGCTCGGTTAAGTTTTTCTTGGAGGTTTCATGCATAGCTCTAGATTTCCTGGAGGGATAATCAATGAATAATTGGCAGCATAAAACACAACCATGTTAATGAATCAGTAAATGCTAGCAAATGAAATAAAAAACAGTAAAAAGGTTAGTATTCCGGAATAAAATACCTTGAGATCTGTTTCATCACATGCACTAACGGTAGTGCCATTAGAGCATCTTCACTCAATTCATTCGAGGCAAAAATATCATCAATTCGTTCCTTTTTATGAGATATAAACCTCTCAGGCTGACTAATTCTGCCACATTAGCTATATAAAATAAGGAAACACAGATAGATAAGGGATAAGCTTTAAAAAATTGAGTTGATTTAATAAAGAAAACCATCCAAAAAAAAAGAAGGAACATCAGGATTTATTTACAGTTAATCATAAAAATGAATACAAAAAAAGAAAGAAATAGATCAACAATTATTTGATTCTAATTACTTGAGCCTCTGCATCAAGTTGAAAAATAATATAGAAAGTATAGAAAGGCTTAATGAAATTCTGCCATGAGTCCTGGGCATCTCAACGAAAAAATGAATGAAATGATAGCCCATCTCATGTTTATTTTTTTATCATGGTGTTATCAATATGGTTGTTATCTTCTTAATCCATAAAATCACTAAATCGGTGAAATGCACAAGATACGGTAAGAACAACACATTCATGGCCTCACAACAACACCAAAGTAATAAAATTACTTCAAACATGAGCACTCCAACAAGGAAAGGTAACGAAGCAAAATTTTTACAGATGACCATGGACATGAAATGTATCAAAGTGCATCAAATAATCAATTCATGTCTGATACTTTATGTCAATGATATAAAAGTAATTAACAAACAAAAATATTATATTATTCTATTTGAATCGTTTTCCATACATGTTTTATAAATGTTAACAGTTAAAAAAACTGGTATATTTGTATATGAAATGAAAAATTTGCAGTTTAAGAAGAAACACGTAAAAAAACTATTAACTGCAATTTATGATTAGCCCTGACATTCATATTTCAGGTTCAAATGTAAATCTATAAATATCATTAATTCTGGGTTCATTAATTTGGAAATAAAAAGAGTTGTGAAGTGGAGCTAGTTATTTTTTTAATATAAAAATTGTAGTTCCTATAAGTTACGTGCATTTTAATTAATATTATGCAGTAGCTTTTGTCTCTTGTTTTGATTGCCAATTTCTGCATTTACTCCCAACCATCATCGCTCTATCAACTTAAACTTTAGACCATAATTGCATATGCATGAATATAATATAGATGAGAGCTTCAGAAAAAATAAAAATAAAAAGCGAGGTTCCTCTTTTTTGGATAAGTGATTCCCGCTAAGATTCTTCGTGAGGATCTCTAAAATTTGGTTAAATGATTCTATAACTGTTTCATTTAATTTTTTTTCCTTGGTAAAAATTCTTTGCATATCTCTTCACAATTCTACTACTTTTTTATTTTTTAGGCTACAACACTTGCACTAACATTTATTCAACAAATATGCACTTTTAGAAAAGATATGTTCATTTTAGTATCTAAAGCCCCAGGAATTGGGGATTTACATGAGTGGAAACATAAAAGATATACAAATGCTAACAGGCATGATCCCTACTTTCCACACTAGCATGGTCAAACAACTCACATGAATGTTGCAAACCTCTTTGAAGTAGAAAGAAGACCAACAAAATAAAAATACAAAATACCTCGATGTACTCTTCCTTGTTCTCTTAATGCATGCATTTTCAGAAATAGCAGAAGGTGGAACAAGTACGGGAGGCAAATAAAAGTGAGCAGATTTAGCGATGTTCACCGAACAATCTTCTTTTGAATTTTTTTCACCATATTTTTCCGATTTATCCTGGGACTTTTTTGATTGTTTGTTTCTGTGCAATACCAAATAAAGAATAAAAACAAACAAATAAAAGATGTAGGTCAATAACTGAATATGTTTTAAATATTAAAATTTGGTATTAAACCAAGTAACCAGCATTAAATTAGGATGATACATTTAGCTTCATAATGAATTACCTTGGAGTTCCCTTTCAAAAATTAAGAAAAATACTAAAAGCCAAAAATAAAAATGATAAGAGACATACCTTTTCGATACAGGAATTTAGGGATGAGTATAAAATCAAGAAAATTACGAATAATAATAATAATAATAATAATAATAATAATAATAATAATAATAATAATAATAATAATAATAATAATAATAATAATGAGAGTATAAAGTGAAGGAAGAGAGGTATGAAACAAAGCATAGAAAAATTGCATGCATATCAGATAATTTTGAGGTTTTATGCCTAGAGGAACTTCGATCTTAATATAGTTTTTACTAATTTTAAAAACTAGCATGATAAAGGAGCAAAAATGAATTCTATGGGCATCAAGAATAAAAAGTTAATGAAAGGTGTGCTGAAGTTATTTCAGATGTGTATTGTAGGGAAAACTCTTATTAGAATAATTATAAAGTGATTAAGGATTTTCGTAATAAAGTTGTACGAAAGACAGCCATATGACCATAAATTGGTATATTAGTTACATAGGGTGATTACAAATATCCAAATAGTAGACCAAGTACTTGTGATTTGCAGATGAAAGCTCTGTTTAAGGCTTAAAGTTTCATTTGAAATCCATATCATCTATCATGAACCTCAGTCAATTATCCATATAACTTTATCAAATATTATGTTGTAGATCATTGGCAATTATATTTTCATTGTATTTGATTCTAAGATTAAAGTTAAAATAAATGATTTTTTTACTTAGCTTCATTTTTTTAAAGTAAATATTACAACTATTCAAGAAGTTCACTCAGAGTAATGAAGCACTTTGCATTCCTCGTATGCTTCATAAATCAATATAATAATATGGCTAGATTTTATAACTCAATGAATAAACCTGACATGAATAAGAGAGAATTGGTGGAGCTTTCATTTTCACAACTCTTGAAGAAACTACAGTAACAAAATACAAAATCTAGGGGCTAAAACAATAGCAATAAGATTAATTAAAATTAGGGCAGCCCTCATATCGATGAGATGGCAGCAATTGGTCCCATGAATCATTGAGGTGGAAGAAGTATGTGTGTGTGTGTGTGAGAGAGAGAGAGAGAGAGATAGAGAGAGAGAGAGAGAGGGTTGGCGACAATGCGAGGTTGATGGCAATACAGAAAAAGATGTCTAGCATTACCACAAGGAAGCAGAGTCATGAGTTGTGGAGGGCAGAGGCAGAAGCGGGATTGGTGCAACTCAAACCTTAGAACAGAAAGAGGCAAAAAAGAAAGAAACACATAAGCCGTAGCATGTTTATGCGTCAATTTTGAAGCAAGAAACGGTTCCATATGCACACTAGAAGAATGATTGTCCTGCACAACTATTGAGAGCAAAACATGCAACAAAATCCCTTAAATGTTAAATCATGTTATCCATGAGACATTATTAGGTAGCATGCAACAATATATTTTTTCACAAACTAAGGGAGAATGGCCACATGCATCTCCTTGCTGTGAAAAATCAAAAGATTAAGTTTAGTTGGTCACAATACAAGTTTCCCCATCTCCCCTTATAACTCCTTCCCGTGGCGCCAAAGTTTATATAAGATACAAGAACCAAGCCAATCAGAGAACCTCCAGCATTGATGTTTCAAATGTCCCACCTGTTGAGTGTTCTTGAACAACAATTCGTGATTTATCTCTGAGCTCTCTGGGNCAGCATTGATGTTTCAAATGTCCCACCTGTTGAGTGTTCTTGAACAACAATTCGTGATTTATCTCTGAGCTCAAAATAGAAGCATATTGGGATTAGAGAATTTAATAAATATATATTGTTTACAATCATGAAATTTCTATGTAGTAACATTAGCTGAATAGCATAAAAACAAATTCAACAAACAAGAATTCTTGGCAATACCCTCTGTCCAAAATCCTTCTTTTTATTGGGCATATGTTAGTAAAAATTTTGCAATTATACCGTCAACTAAGAGACTTCAACTCCATTTANATATTGGGATTAGAGAATTTAATAAATATATATTGTTTACAATCATGAAGTTTCTATGTAGTAACATTAGCTGAATAACATAAAAACAAATTCAACAAACAAGAATTCTTGGCAATACCCTCTGTCCAAAATCCTTCTTTTTATTGGGCATATTTTAGTAAAAATTTTGCAATTATACCCTCAACTAAGAGACTTCAAGTCCATTTCACATTCCGTACGTTTCTTCCATTCCACTTAAAAATTTTATTAAAGAACACAAGTTTGCAAAATTTGCTATAAAACCCAAATACTATAACTCAAATTTCTAGGATAAATTCACACATAAGCGTATAAAGTATGAGAGCATATGAAGCAGTTGTATGCCTACATGTGTGTGCATAGATCAGGCACCCTAGGATTAAAANAAGAACACAAGTTTGCAAAATTTGCTATAAAACCCAAATACTATAACTCAAATTTCTAGGATAAATTCACACGTAAGCGTATAAAGTATGACAGCATATGAAGCAGTTGTATGCCTACATGTGTGTGCATAGATCAGGCACCCTAGGATTAAAACACTCATGATTTACAATTGACCTAGCTAGCCAAGAGACAAAAAACCAATGAAGCAACAGCAGCACAAATGTAAGACCCACTTTGATGGAATACATCACAAAAGTTTTTACTAAAAGAGAAGTTGGGGATGGAGACAAGAAAGAAAGAAAACGGGACTAATGCAGTTCTTGGCAGTGCTGCCATGTTGTGCAGTGCTATTTCTATTACTATGTGAAGTTGTGTGGTGTGCTTTGATTAAAGCAGATAATTGCTCGGTGAAATTAAACTAGAATTCCTATCTAGATGTTATAAGAGGACTATTTGCTAAAACTGTAGATATTGATATTACATGGTTAAATAATAAAAAATGATTGAAAAATTCATATAAATTAAAATAAGGTAAAATTTTTTAGCATAAAAAAACATTGATTTTATTAATTAGTTTAGTTGAGTACCACAACATATAATTATACATAGTTAAATATATATTTAATTGGTTTTAATGTGCCTAAACAAAATATGTAACTTTCCAAAATAATCAATAATTATCGAGTTGTCTCTAATGAAAATATTAGCCTAGAAAATTTAACACATACATCATTCATCATTAAGTCGTACTGATTGTTTAGTAACTAGATCACTAATTAATAAATAACAAATTAGAATATTCTATTTTCTTAATAAGATATTCATTTTTGAGAAACAACCTCATTTACCAATAACAATTTAAACCTACCTCAAGTTACAAAGTGCATCAGATCAAAATAGACACTCGCTTTACAAATCCAATTTGAACCTCCAATCATTACATCAATTAAATTCTTATGTATAAGCAAATAATCACAGAATTCATGACGTTTAATAATTAATTTTTCACATATAATACGTATTGCACATATAATTTAGACATTATGATATCTTTTGGTAGGAAAAATTTGATTATTATATTCCGCTACATTAATTAATTTGCATATCACCAACAAAAAAAGATCTCAAATTTCCAAGGATTATTATATTATGCTACATTAATTCATTTACATATCTCAAAAAGAAAAGATCTAAAATTTGCAAGGATTAGCTTTGATGATGTTAATATAGCTTTTTTATTCTCTAATTTGCATAGACATTTAATGCATGTTCTTTATTTTCCAAAACACCAGTTGTTTTCCGGTGCATGATGCAAGAAGGATACTAGTTTCTAAGCATATGAAAAAAGAAAAGAAAAATAAAAGTTGCATGGTTGAGCAACAAGTTAACTCTATACAAAGTTGAAATTTCCATTTCAAGGATGTCAGTTTATAGAATCAAAATAAAGGAATGCTCAAACAAATAAACCATAGACAATACCTCAACAACCTCTCTCTTTTCCTTTTAAGGCAACAAATCACAGTAGAATCAGATTCAGTAGACACAAGAGACAAGTTGCCACAAGCATCTGCCATAGAATTGGTGATACTGCAGTCGGTCAATTTTTCTTCCGTTGATATTCTGAATTTATTTCTAGCCTTTTTAAGCTTATTGTTTCTGCCAAATTAGAAAACAACAAACAAATAGAAGCACAGTGTTCAATAGGTCCCAACTTCATACTATGTAGAGAATAACCGAGTGAATTACATAACTTTTAAACAAATAGAAACATTTTATAAACAGAGGACAAAAAGGTGGAAACAAGTTAATGTCCTGACCTTGATGCATTCATGTTACTAACTGGGTTTGATCCCACCCTGCACAATTTAGAGAACTACATCATTAATAAAGCTAATTAATTATATTCTCATTAATTGCAGTAAAGCCTGAGGAGATTAGAAACTTTGATCCACCTAAAAAACATACCTTGACATTTTCTTGCCAACACCAGCATTATTTTCGATATCAAGATTTGGAAGACTCACAACTGGTGTGAAGTCATTGGGACCAATTTCAGGACGCTCACCCTCACGGCCAACAAAATTTGAAATAAGAACTGTTTTTTTTAACTGCTGGGCAGCCTTGAGCATAGGTACTTCATGGGGCAGTAATACTTTCCACCTCCTTGATTCCAAAAAAAATACCATTAGTATGCATGATAAAAGAAGTCACGATATCATCCAAATATGGCATGGCTAAATTCATTAAACGTGCAAAGGTTAAAAGGTATTTCAGTTTACCTTCTGCATTGATTATCAGTTCGTCCAGGTATGCATGTGGCAACCTTAGACCAACTATGTCCATGCTCTGCTATTGCAGCAAAAAACTTTGCATCCTCTTCTTCAGTCCATCTTTCCAGATTTAAAGATGGGTCTAAACAATTGAGCCATCTGTGACCATACAAAATAAATGAATATAAAGATTAATGTAGAAATTGTTTAGTTTCCTGAGAATGCTACCTTTCTCTACTTTGACTTTGAGTCCTGCCAGGGATAAACTGGGCAATTTTTTTCCAGTTTTTGGCTCCAAAAAGAATGACTGCAACTTTCAAGCGTTTATCTTCGTCTACAGACCACCTTCCCACCTTTTTCCTTTCAGGGAGAAGAGTGTTTCTCCATCTGCAAAAATAGAAGGGTTCTAGGTTTAGATAGCAAATGAAAGTAATCAAACCAGAACAAACAAAGTAAACTGCAAAAATAAACACTTAACAACCCACTGAGCTAATGGACTCATGAAATTTATTACCCATGAAAGGTCCTACTGATTTTCCACCCATAATTTTTTTTAAGGTTTCATCAACCTCTTTTTTATTAATGTGATGGTAAAATTAAAACATTTTATTATTAGTAATGATATTAAGATCACTAATGTCGACCGTATTTCAAGAAATTCATTAAAAGTTTATCAAAATAACTCACCTACCTAAGTTGAATATCTTCTTCTAAGAAAATAAATTTTTGATCTTCATCTTTAATACATTTTACTTGAGTTAAATCTTTACTTTTCTTTTCTCTTTGTTTGGCTAGTTTATACATATATTTTTCACCATATTTAGTATCAAATTTATTATAAAAATCACTAAAAACAGAATGTTTAGCAACACAAATTGTTCTCTTAAACTCCCTACGGGTCTCTTCATAATTTTCATAATTCTCTAAGTATTTATATTTAAACAATTTTTTATAAGACTTCTTAAATTTATCTTTTCTTTAACATTATTATTCCACCACCAAATATTTTTATTTATAATAATTTTTCCTTTTGATTCTCCAAGTACATCATTTACTTGTTTAAAAGTATTTGTTACTTTATCCCACATAGAATTTGGTTCTTGATGAACATCCCAAATCTAGAAATTTTGAAGAATACTAACAAAAATAATTTTGCTAGTAAAATCCCCATTCTTCGTTCATATAGTTATATTCCTAAAAAATCAATTCATAACAAAAAATGAGATATAACAAACAATTGAAAAATCATGTGATGCTTAAATGTCCCACCTTCTCAAAACCTTCTCTACTCGACCTTATAGCTCATGTGATCAGTCCACGGTATAGCTTCACAACGACAAGCTATATGCTGCAACTATCTCTCATTCAAGGTTAGTGATGTTATACTTTTGATTATTTAGGTTTCAATATATTCATCAACAACAGTTATAGGTTATAATAGAAAAGAAACTAAAGAACCATCCTTTAGTTAAAGAAATAAACAATATTCGAACATATAATAGAGGAGTCGAAACCCGAAAACCTAAACATCAGTAGACATCATATTATCAATTGCAACAACATTCAAAAATTTATTCATACGATATTGAAAATACTACGTACAATACTAAAGCAACTTTGAACCCTATTCAAATTTTAAACCATGTTAAAAACATGCTATAGCCAAATTCAAACTTGTTTAAACCATGTTAGATGCTCAAAACTTGTTCAAACCTCTCTCAAATCATGTTTGAAGTTCAAACATAGTTCAAGCATGGTTTGAACATGGTTTGAATAACTTTATGATTAGAACAGAATTCAAAAAAAGTTCAAGCATGATTTGAATATTATTGGAGTATAATTCGATCATGGTTTAAACCTTTTTTATCTTTATTATTTTACATTGAATTGATTTGTATAAGTGTTAAGCGTCTCCTAGAAGCGACACGTTGTATAGTCTGAATACAGTGAAAAGTGTGTAAGGACCGCTACACCAGCGCCCGGGTGTAGTGTCAAATAAGCAAGGATTCCCACATTACGTACGGATACGGGCAAAAAAATTAGTTCATAAAACTAATGAAATTATTATTAGAATAGGATCTTGGAATATATGTACTGTCAATGGTAAATTAATAGAATTAGTTGATATTATAATTCATAGAAGATTAATATCTTATATATTCAAGAAACTAAATGAAATGGAGATAAGGGTAAGGAGATTGATAACTTAGGTTTTAAACTTCGGTGTTCTAGTAAGAGTCGCACTAGAAATGGTGTATGTGTAATTATAGATAATAGTTTGAAAGATAATGTTGTAAAAATTAATAGAGTTGGAGATAGAATTATGGCCCTTAAGATTATCATTGATACTAAGATTTTTAATATTATAAGTGATTATGCTCCTCAAGTAGGTTTAGATATAGGGTCTACNTCCCACATTACGTACGGATACGGGCAAAAAAATTAGTTCATAAAACTAATGAAATTATTATTAGAATAGGATATTGGAATATAGGTACTTTCAATGGTAAATTAATGGAATTAGTTGATATTATAATTCATAGAAAGATTAATATCTTATATATTCAAGAAACTAAATGAAATGGAGATAAGGGTAAGGAGATTGATAACTTAGGTTTTAAACTTCGGTATTCTAGTAAGAGTCGCACTAGAAATGGTGTATGTGTAATTATAGTTAATGTTGTAAAAATTAATAGAGTTGGAGATAGAATTATAGCCCTTAAGATTATCATTGATACTGAAATTTTTAATATTATAAGTGATTATGCTCCTCAAGTAGGTTCAGATATAGGGTCTATAGATAAATTCTGGAATGACTTAGAATACTTAATACAAATGATACCTCTTGAAGAACATGTCGGTAGAGAGGTAGAAGATTTTAAAAATATTAATGGTGGCTATGGTTTTGGAGTGACTAATGAAGAAAGTAGAGCTATTTTAGATTTTGATTTAATNATTTTAAAAATATTAATGGTGGCTATGGTTTTGGAGTGACTAATGAAGAAAGTAGAGCTATTTTAGATTTTGCTTTAATGTATGATTTTGTTATTACTAATACTTTATTCAAGAAAAGAGAAGAGCATCTTATTACTTATAAGAATGGATTTAATAAAACAAAAATTGATTATTTTCTTATGAGAAGAAGAGGTCGTCAAGATTGTAAAGATTGTAAGGTCATTCCAAGAGAGGATTTAAGTACCCAATATCGTTTATTAGTTCTTGATTTTAAGATAAAGAGTTGTAAAATAAAGATAAACTAGGACTCATCATCGTAGAATTAGATACAANAACAAAAATTGATTATTTTCTTATGAGAAGAAGAGGTCGTCAAGATTGTAAAGATTGTAAGGTCATTCCAAGTGAGGATTTAGGTACTCAATATCGTTTATTAGTTCTTGATTTTAAGATAAAGAGTTGTAAAATAAATATATACTAGGACTCATCATCGTAGAATTAGATACAGAACATAAAAGACTAAAATAAAATTATTTTTATGAATAAAATTCAAGATTTCAAAATTTGGGATGTTCATGATTAAGCAAATG